>JASGXE010007204.1:70000-78958 GCA_030068105.1 Sinentomon sp. SZTP_YWyxl
TCGCCGTCAAACAATAAAAAACAAACAAACAAAAAATTTTTAGATAGGCACGGGAGCGAAGAAGTGCAGCTCAAGGAATTCTACGTATGTACAACTAAATCGAAGATGATACCAGGAAAAGATGAACTATCATGTGGGATAACAGTTTCAAGTCCAGGCGGTGTCCTTGAAGGTGTCAGATTCACCAAAAGTTAATTTCTCTGGAAACCAAATTTTACACTTTTTGCCTGGCAATCATCGTAGAAGAGAGATGTGTGAGCTCGAAGAGGAGCAGCGTATTATCAACTTTATCAAATGCTTTAGCAAAATCAAGTAATGCAGCGTGTTGTTCCGAAATTGCTGACTATTTTAAAGACAAGTCCAACAAGTTGGGCTAAAACAGGGAACTGATTCGTATACATTTGCATGTTTTCGGTATTGGTTACTAAACTCTTGCTTTGATATCGTTGCAATTGATGTTATTTGGGTTCCATTGCGATATGCCATCTGACCAGTAGATTTGTGCATATTTTACACTTTTTCGTGTTTTTTGCAATTTAGGAAATGCATAATTCGGCATTTTAGCCCAAAAATCGTGCTGTCCAGTCATGTTTCTGCACTTTGGAGTCCAGAAGTCATGCTTTGGAAGAAAAAATCGTACGATACTTCTGCTTCCTATAACTTCTGACCGACCTTGACTACAGTGAATGTGGCGGTAACGTTGCAGCACGGTTGAATTTCAGAGTTTCGGTTTCCTTTCTTTGCCAGGAAACTTTTCTGTTGCACGCACGTGGCAGTAACGCTATTTCATTATCATCATTATTGCCATCCTGAGTTGACAGCAATGCGGCCGGTGACTCGGCAAGAGGGCAACGTTGCCCTTGCGTAAACACAAAAACTGGTAATCGTGTTACAAAACAGACCAATATATCGGCTTCGCAACAAGGTCACATAACGCCACTTTTCATTAATAGCTTTTAAGCAGCACTACTGAGCTCAGCTCAAACGAACACACGATTTTCAATCGATTTTCAATCGATAGAGCACCATTGATACTCTGCGATAAGTTCTCTTTACAGCTACGAGTACCTACTCTGATAAAAAAGGACTAACTATTTTTATTTCATGCAATAACAAAACGAAACGTATCGAACTAAAAAAGGAAATTGTGTTGTTCTGACAAATGTTTAAAACGAAAGTCAACCTGGAAAGTGAGGGCAAAATGGGCATTAATCTGAAAAATAACTTGATACTCGTACGAATATAAAGCAAAAATAAACAATTTTGAAATTTATTCTGGAAAACAAAAAGATAATAGATAATAATAAAACAACGTATTTGGAACGTGCAGGTGAAAATTTCACGTTGCGGCAATGTTGCGGCATGGTGGAATTTGAAATACAGCGTGATTCAGTAGAGCTGCCCCAAAATTGAGATATTCATTTCTTGCGACATACTTGACAGAGAATGTTGCTGTTGGCAAGTGATTGTATCGCCATCGATTGCACTTTTTAAAATGCCGGTTTCTTTTTTCCAAATTCACCCCTTACGGTCAAAACAGAAGGGGTTGTTTTTCGGAAAACCATCCCCAGTAAGCACATTTCGGAGGGGTGAAAACTACACGATCGGTTTCGGTGGAGCAGGGGCAACAACTTTGTAATTCGAACCAAAGTTCCGTCACAAACCGTTAAGGAGTTACAGCGATCTTCCTTAAAAGGGTTGTTTGGTTCTTCTTTTATTTTTGCTTTTTCCCCTGGGGAATGGGCGCCCCGACTCGCACCCCAATTTTTTCACTTATCAGTTCATTTTTATCACTTCATTGACATTTTGCGAAAATTCCCGGTTAATTTGGCCCGGTAGAAGTGACACAGAAAAAACCACCCTCATAAGAAAACAGAGGGGTGCGTGGGGTGAAACCAACACAAACGGGTTCGGAGGAGCAGCCGTAGGGATTTACCACAAGAGCGAATCATATCTCTTCAGAAAATGAGAGGCGGAGGCTGCGTCTCTCTCAACCCTTGCACAACAGAGGTGCGGCCTGATCGTCAACAGAATATGGAGAAGAAACAATCGGGGCGACAATGGCATTTCCACTGCATTGGAAACAGATGACCTTCAATTTGCTACAATTGATTTTCATTCTACATTTCTCGCACCAGTGGGCAACCGCGTAAAGGTAAGGCGCGGGTATCGTCCCTCTAGTTCGCCGTACGGCCAGTCCGCCGGTGTGCCGCGAGTCCGCCAAGGCGAACTCGCGGGACACTGTCTCGCTATTCCGCCGTTCCTTTAAATATGACTCATGGGTGTTTCGCTTGTTCGCCGCCACTTTGAACCGGTTGTTGCATTCCGGTTATCATGCAGGGATGACCAATGTTGCCTTTTTGGAGAGATTTTGATGAAACGTTTTGTGTTGCAATGCTGAAAATCAGGCTTCCTGCTAGATACTTTCAAAGATTGTGCAACTTTTCACGCACAACATGGGTTCGACCTGTTTAAAAGTTGTAAAGGAAGCCTTTAGCGTTCCAAAAATACCACAATTATTTAATTTGTGTACATTTTCCTCTCTCGTGAAATAGACGTCTAGAGGCGATAATCCAGTGATGTCAGTTTGTACGTACAATTGCGACGCAGAGAATGCCTTTTTGCCCAAGAAACCTCCCTCCCATATTCGAGCTTCAGGATCGGTATTCGTCTCGTATGCGTACAACCTTCTTTTGGTTGTTGCAACAACAGTCATTGAGACTTTCGCACAGACCTGCTGCAAATCGCTTCATGCGTCATGTGATCCGGTAAGCAGTAGGTTTCAACGAACTTAAATACATTTTTTGTATCTTGTTGGTAGGTACACATCCTGCCGCATTCCGCATTGCAACTCAATGTCAGCTCCTCTCAACAACCAATTCAATGGACAGATTTGTGTTGGAATAATTCCATCCCAATGCACTGCGCTCCTGTCTTTTAAAATGTGAAAGATGCACCCGTAATTGGCTTGAGATGAACGTTGATGGTGAGTTGCAATGAGGATTGGGGCCGATCGTATCACAGCTCTCTTGACGAAGATTGGTACCGTCTGCAGCTAGCCTCCTCTAGTGTAAGTCAAGATAATTTTCACACCTAGATCTGCAGGATCTGCAGGATCTGCTGGATCATCTTCCAACAGTCATCCTCTCTGTCTCAAAAAACCAAGTGTTAATTTTTTACTGCTGATGGTAAAATGCTTTGGCTTCCATCCTTCCCTTCCGAGTGGTGAATGCTATAAAGCCCACCAAGTAATCAGTGGACTGTGGAGTCGACCTAACCGCGCTACTAAATGGACACCGTGATAATTTGAAACGTAATCTCTCTGTCCCTTCCTTTTCTCATTTGGGAAAAACATTGTTTCATATATACTTGGCAGTGAATTTGCAGAAATAAAATTTGTGTGTCAAGTCAGCTGGATGCAAATTACCATTGCAATTACCATGGCAATTTCCTTCGTAGAATAATTTGGTCATCCCTTCACTTGTGACTTTTGAAGCACAGTAACCGGATTAAACTGGCGGCGAATTAACGAGGCACCCGGGTGCCATATTTAAAGGGATGGCGGAGTAGAGAGACGACTGTCCCTTTAAATCCTAACCGGTTTAAACTGGAGGCGAAAAAGCGGGACAGCGGACTGGAGGTACGGCGAACTCGCGGGATACAACCCAGGCGCGATACTATTTTTGCAAATGCACATCCCGTACGGGCCCTCTCCTCATGGTCGACCACTGAGACAACTGATATTTACTTCACACAACATTGCAGTCACACTTGACGTTCGATCAAAATTGCCGGTTCGTCCGTGCGTTTGGGAGGGTGCCATACTGCCCACGCATGTCAACGTATCGGGAGAACAAGGGAAGCAGACATTTGTTGCGAGACTTCATAGCACTGCTTGAACTTATTGCGTGATAATGTTTTAAACTTGCTTGACTTCCCCCTTCCATGCGGTTTTCCATGAAATCTTCTTAACGTAGGTGAAAATGGGTTGAGCGTCGTGCAAGAGGAACTTGCTGTTCAAGTCCTTCTTCCCCGGCGCCGTCACTGAGGTCCGTGCCCTTCTGAGGGACTCTCTTGAAAACCTCAACCCAATCCCGCATTTCTGTTGCGCCAGCGGACTGTCATAAATTTTAGCGTACTTTGATGTCGGATTTTTTTTTAATCTTGTTAACTATAACCCCTTGACAAGTGTTTATTACTGACGAGTTTTAACGCTTTCAATGTCATGTATATCCCGCAGAGCAATTCATTTCTGCTGCATTTTGAATGCAAACAGAATGCATTTAATCGCAATGGTTAAAAACAACTAAAGAAAAATGTCTTCGAAAAGTTGACATATATGCCTACACGTGGCACATTTCCATCACATCACCAACGTGATATCTTCAAACGCTTGACTTCTATTTCAACACTGAAGTAACCCTTACGGAAAAGATCATGATTTTCCCATGGCTTTTGCATGACGCTCATGATGGGGAAAGCATGGAAAAACGATGGATATTTGGCTGTCATTGAATAAGCATGGATCAGCCATGCTTTTTCCATAAGACGTCATGGGAAGAGCATGGTAACACCACTGGACCATGGATCAATCATGCCTTTTCCATGAGAAGTCATGAGAAAAGCATGGTATCCCCTCTGGGCAATGGTTGCCATGGAATAACAATGATATATCAACCTTTTTCCATGACTTTTAATGGATTCCAGGTGTCACAGAAATGGTCACACGTCCTTTTTATCCCCGATCAAATCGTCCCTGAACAAATCGTCCCCAATCAAATCGTCCGTGATCATATCGTCACCGATGAAATCGTCCGGGAATCGCATAGTCCCGAATCAAATCGTCCCCGATCAAATCGTCCCCAATCTAATCATCCCTCTGGTGGTAAAATAGCATAAGTCCCATCAGCAGGGATTTCGTTGACGATCCTGGGTTTTATAGCCGATGAATTGTACTTGGAAAATAAGTTCAATTAAAAACAGCCCTCAACCTAAACTAATAACCATCTAAACATGCGCATTGATTGCATGCAAGCACCAATATGCTTCAGTAAGTATGTTTTTTCAAAATTAAAATTCAAAAACCTTGCATGATACAAAGACCACCAAAAATATAGATAAGGCATTTCAGGGAAAGGAGTTGTTTGTCATATCTATCGCTGCTCTGGTTGATATCGTGTGTGAAGTTGTCGTATATCGTGTAATTTAAATTTGGTCCACAATTACCTGCGCAACAAAATTGTCAATCTGGAAGGCAGTTAAACCAGAACAAATTTGAAAGGATCAGAATCATAACAAATCTGGCAAATCAGAACGGAGCAAATTTCAGAGCAAATCAGAACAAACCTAGCAGGCAGGTTAATCAGAAAAAATTTGAAAGGGTAAAAATCATAACAAATCTGGCAAATCTGGCAAATCAGGATAGATAAACTTTCGGGGCAAATCAGAAAAACCCTATAGCAAGTAGGTAAATCAAAACAAGTTTGAAAGGATCATAATCAGATACCTGGCAAATCCGGAAAATGAGAACAGAACAAATTTCAGAACAAATTAGAACACACCTGGCAAGCAGGCAAATCAGAGAAGTATAACCTCACATTTTCAGTTGTCGACGAATATCATTAGTGAACGAACATCATCAATAATTCATTCACAATGTGGAGACAGAAAAACATTCAATTTACTCACAATGAGGAGACAGAAAATGCATGAAAATGACGAGGTACCTCAGATTTTTCCGGTGGTTTCAACAGGATATCTTCCTCCAACTCTGTATAAGCCGACGTTTCAAAATTGGACTTTCCATTTTGTTGCAGATCTGAAAATTTGTCGATTTCATATACCCTACCCTGAAATTGAATGTTGCAGAAGTTCAGTACAGTTTCGATGCACTATCACTCTGACTATATTATACACTTGTCATCCACTTCCTCACTGTTCAGACACGTTGGAAACAACTCCAGCAATGTACCCGGCGGGCGTCGGAGCACTTCTGTCAGACGATATTTGCTTTAACTCGTAATGTCCTGTTCTGCTTTTATTCCAATTTATTGTTTGTTAAAATAGGGTTTCATCTTGCGCGGTATGAATTTTTCTATTGGTGAAGCCCCAAGATATGCTGATATATCCATCGGTTTCAGCTATTGCTTTAAATGGCAGATTGCAGGGAGAAGCGTGGGCGAAAACTAAAAAATTGAGAATTTGGCGTCCATTCAAATGTTAGAATATCATCACTTTATAAGCGTGTGGCTTTTTTTAATGCGCCCACTGATCCTCGATTTTCAGTTTTACAGGGAGTTTCAGTGACTACAATCAACTTTGCGTCGGCATTGGTCCACTTTGCTCTGGACAGCAAACATGGGTTTGGACAGCAAATCTTTGATGTGCTAAAAATAAGATATTTTATTTATCTTCTGGTCTCAGAAATGAAATAATAGGTGCTTCGGATAACCGGTTTCATTTTTGAAAAAGCACTGATGTGGTAGGTGCAGAAATTATAGCAGACATTATGCAAAAATTATAGCATAACATTAGCAGTTAGTCCCACCTTTTTTAAACGTATTATCTTGTCGGCAAATTTCGCGAAATGGACGTGATGGGTTACCAATATTCTGGGTTTATTTTTCAGGTACCCCAAAATGCATCTTTCAAATATCTGTCTTCCGACATGGACGTCAACAGCTGACAACGGATCATCGAGAATATAAAGATCTGAGTCTTCGTAGATTGCCCTGGAATATACGAAAAGAGGTGCCGCTATTAGGTATTCGTACGTCGGTTTTTGGCAAAGACATCGCGCAATTTCCACTTTCCTGTATCAACAAGGAAGGAGAGGCTGCATATGTTCCGGGAGTTGCATATTATTATCTCGCTAATGGACTTGTTGTGCGTTGGCATATCGGAAATTAAGTGCTCGAACACAAAGAGCTTTCCAACTATAGGTTCCTGTGTGGTTATTCGATTCTCCGAGCATTTCCATTTTTATTTTTATTTCAAACAGTTTCACAATCAATTGGGATAAAACCGCATCACTGTGGGAAATATCAAAATGGCAATTATTTTTTAAAAGACATCAGTACCAAAATTTAAATCTCAGAGAATACACCAAGAGCTAAAACATTCTTAAAACTAGACGATGTCCTTAATCTTTGCGGGAACCTAACTTTTTCTCTATTGCCCGGAGTCCAAATCAGGAATTGAATTGGACTCCATTGTTTCTTAAAACGACCATAGTTTGTAAATGAAGCACGACATCTATCTGAAATTACGATTGTCGCATTCAAAAATAAATTTTTTGAGGGTCTGGCACTCTACTCTTCGGGGAGGTCCGCAAGAAAAGTGTGTGATACCTGAACCCGGAGTTTACACACCGCAAACGTAAAATCAAGCACTTTCATCGGTGAAAATCACCCAATTTAAAAGAGATATTCACAATAGCAACCACCTTGAAGTTCCCATCGTTATCAAAAAAAAATCGTTCGTGCAGGATTTGAAGCCGGTATTTCGGGTCTTGTGATGCCAATGTCTTGCTGTATTCAAATATTGCGCTGTTAAGACCAAATGACATTCTGTTACTTTTCGTTGCTATTTGAAGACCAGCGGGTTATGAAGTGAAGCCACAAATCACGAGAGCAGGTAGTAATTTCAAAGTCCTGTGGCATCATTTGACCCACACAAAAAATCGATCCGGAAATCGTCCAAGTCTGTTACCGTGCCGCAGATTTCTGTCTATTTTATTTTTCCCACAAACTAGGTTTCACGGAAATTACCCATTTCCACGCATGTTATCAAAAATCGACTTGCAGGTTTGGAATCTCTTCTGGTGGGAGCGAAATGAATAGCATTTAAATTCGGAGTTTGAGAGAGAGCATCGTGCGATGAGTCATATTCCGGTGCAGAGTAAATGACGCCACATGTAAATTTGTGCATTAGCCATCAGAAATTAGCAAAAAGTCTGTGTGTGGTTGACGGGTCGTACACATTTGACTCTAATTGCATTATTGGTCCAAGAAACAATTCCGGAGAGGAGTCTGTTTCCTTTCACTCTGCCGCCGAAAATGGAGAACATTGCTCATGAGAAGAACGGCGAAGAATTAAAAATTAAATGGAGAAAGGATGAAAAATCTGCCGAAAAGGAATCATTAAAAATTCCATGAGATTACAGCGATATAAGACCCAAAAACACCAACAGTGACTGTATCTAAATATGAGTTGGTAACAAGAAGATTATCTCCAACAAAAAGGTTCTTATCTGTGACACGTCAAGGTTCTTCTCATGAATGAATTCTCCTCGATGGTTCAAAGAACTTGTCGCACCAACTTGTGCTCATTTTGTAGCTAATTATTGACTGAAAGTTTTTTTTATTGTTTTTTTTACATGCTACTCATTGACTTTACCGCTTTGTTGCGTGATCCACAACAACCAATCCCTTGTTGTTGTTATTTGCATCATAAATAAATAAAAAATAAATAAAATGAAAAAATAGCTCACGAGCTATGTCGAGAAGCTTCATGTAAACCCGCATGTGCGAGCTTACCATCTAAACCAGAACTTCCATTTGGAACATCATTTTGTTATGGAATAGATGGGAAGTGTTCTTTTAGGTTCAATATGGGAACGCGCGGTGTGTTCTTGGAATACTCCGAGTTCCTGATAACAATTTGGAATACAGCAGAGATTTGGAACAATATGCGTTTCAAATCGCTTATGTGTTCAATGAGACATTTGGAACATAACAGATTTAAGAGATTATAAGAGACAAGGAACGCATAAGAGATTCGGAAGACCTTATGTGCTTCAAATCGGTTGTATGTTCCAAATTTGTGACAAAATTGACACATTCGTGGTGCTTCAAGAGGCTACAGCGTGTACCCACAATTTTCCTAAAAGAACACTACCCATCAGCGCCCAAATTCAAATGAGGTGTTAAAAACGGAAGTTCCGGTTTAGAGGTATGT
>JASGXE010007205.1:0-73794 GCA_030068105.1 Sinentomon sp. SZTP_YWyxl
ATGACAATCAGCTGGTTAAGTTTGAGATTTTTGTTGCTCCTATTACGAATGCAGTGAGGTATCATATCCTTGACTCGTAGTGTTGGTCTATCGAATTTTGACATCAAAATCCGATGAGCGTTATACGCGATGTTCATAGATCGTTGGTAAAATCAGTCCACACCATACCGCAAGCGCTTGAAGGACATGAAGAAAATTAATTCTGCTTGCATCAACGGATCTATTTTCCGGCTGTGCATGAAAACCCGTGTAATATTTCCTGAGTCTGAATTCAGGAAAGATGCAAGACTCCAAGCTGGAACATCTTCTCTCATAACAAATGCAAATTACTTCAATTATGGCCGAAAACATTGTGCAGCAGGCAGTGATGCAGAACTAGCTCTCAAATAAATCTTCATGATGCACGTAAATCGGAGCTACATTCAAACTTATTGCTGGCTTCTATTTTTTACACACCAGCTTTTGTTAAGAAAATTAAAGATTCTATTGCTTGTGCCTGTTCATGGCAATCTCAAAGTGAGAATGGGCTTCTTCTCAAATCATTTAAACGAGGACCTATTTTCTTTGAATCCTTCGCTTGTGGCACAGTGTTGCATCATTTTCTTGCATATTAAATTATCACACAGACCATATTCATTTTAATCTAAAGTTTCAAGCTACGTACCTGAATCTAACATCTATGTAGATATATCATTGAAAACTCAAACAGATCGAACTTTTCTCTCGTGAGAATTCGTACCATCGTCATGGTTTCTTGCTTGCCACTAAATAAATTTTCAGAACTTGAAATCTTTCGAGGCGGTGTATCAAGTAAAATTTTCAAAATCGTATGACTGGCATTAAATATTAAGCTTACATGCGCAAATTAGGCTGGCTTCGCAGCCAAAACTAATTAGGCCTTTGCTGTAGACTTTCATAAATACTAAGTCATCGATTGTGGGCATTAGTTCACATTTTGCGCAACAAGATGGCCGGCAGTTTTGTGCAATTAATGTTTTCGCTCTGGGGTCAATTCAGGCCTTTTTGAAGCAATTAGTGGATCACAGACATACAGGAACATTATCGATTTTTAAAGAAGTGTTAAACGTTTCCTTATCAGACCTGGGTCAGTATTTGGTCTCATTAATTGTTTGCAATTTCTCATGCAGACAATATTGAATTTGTCTATTAAAAGAAAAATAATTGTATCAAATACGTTTATAGTTGCCACAATTCGGTAACAAAATATGACTAGAATAACGTCTTACCGAAAATATATCACGATATTTCGTAGTAGACTTATATGCCTTCTTCAGGTACAGTAAAGAGTGAAGCGATCTCGGTGTTGCATTCATCCTTGTCGACCTTGGACGTTAAATGCCACTTCTTCAGAACTGTATCCAAAAAGGAATCGTCCAGCATCAAATCATCATTCCAGAATGATTGTTCCTAAACAAAATAACCATCAGAATCACGTTTTTCGACCAAAGGAAGCAGTAACTAAGATCTAACTCGATCACTCAATGATGCACTAATATCACAGAGTGTGTGTTAACTAATTAAACTAATGAGTACGAAGGACTAACAGAATGAAGAATGTTTTGGCAGCTACTCATCTATGATATTTGATTATCATGCAAAACCCAGAATTATTTCCAAAAACCAAAATCTTGAATTGTCCGATATGATCCGTCATGAGTATGGCGACGCCTGCTAAGGCAACAAAGATGCCGAAGGTTTCTAAAGTGAAGAACAAAACATTGCCGAGATATTGAGCACCGTTGAGAGGCTGATCAGGGAGGCAAAGGTAAAGGACTTCGAGAAAGTTGCACCTCTTAGTGAAAGATGAAGGTTTCTTAATGGGAAAATGCTGTTTCTAAACAAATTCAGATAACTTCAAATCAAATATTTACAGTGAGTCGTGCAAGAGAAATCGCCATACATCAAATTTTGCTTCGAATATAATGCTGAAAAAGTGGACCCGCATTCAGGTGTATTGATGTACTTCAATTCACAGAAAGCCGGCCCTTCTCTCAAAAACTAAAATCCGATTTTTGACAGTGCGCATAGCAATCGACTACAGGACCAGGCCATTTTTCAAAAACATATCGCCCAAAGAATGCTATATTCATTTCCAACTTCGAAGTATTCAAAATGCTTTTTTTATTTAAGAATTATTCACCATTCTCGAAAATTAAATTCAAAATTGAATTTGCAGTCACCTACCTGTATCCATCAATTCCAGATCGTGTGGTTGAATTGATATATCAAAGAAAACCTTCACGGAAATTGCAAGTAGCTTTCTCGTGAAGAGTCTTCGCAGTTTCTTACCAGAAAATGACCAATTTTTAAAAAAATTGAAATCTGGTCACACTGAGTGTAGCAATGAAGTTTGAAGAGAAAACAACACGAAACAGAGTTTTGATAATTAGCTTGTGCATGCGCACAACAGCGTTTGCAACCAAAAGCAATTAAGCAAAAGAGGCAGGCTTTCTCAAACGCTGAGTTGCCGACAGAGGCGATTAGTTCAATTTTCTATGAAAAGATGACCAGCAGTTTTTGTGCAATTAAAGTGTGATTAAAGTATGAAATTTCTGGTTACCATGTTGAAAGCAATTAGGCACCTCAGAGAGGTACAGGGTACTCAACAGTTAGAGAAATAATTAATTTTTCCTTGCATCGACTGTATGCCAGGCTGTGGCGTCAATTTTAATTTGCAGGAAAAATACACGAAATCTGGTGCATAATTTCTGGAAAGGTTGCAAAAAAGCAAATTGTGAATAGAGTTCAATCAGAGTGACAGATAGCCAACATTCGGTGACATGTTGAGACTGGGATGAAGTTTTGTCAACATAGACGCATGATCCCATTTCGTTTTAATCCTTTATTTTGGGTCACCTTCAATCACGGCAAAGCGTGAAATAGATTCAAAATGAATTTCATCCTTACCAACTTTGATGCGATCAATCCACTTCTTCAGAACCATATACACAAAATCATCGTCCGGTGAGATAAAAAACAAATTTCGCACACAAAACACCAACACCAAACTTCCGTCGGGCTCACGGCATTTTCCCCAAAGGAATAAGTAACCTAGATCCAAGTCGCTCTTTTACGTAACTGACTTGGTGATCAAAAAGGACAATTTTTCTTGGATTTTTTATCAACAGAACTTCTAACGATATCTCTACTAAATTAGGACAAGCAATTCTGGCATTAAGCAGTTCCTATCAAATCAAAACTTTCAATTTCAGAATTCCACAATTTCCGTCCGCAAATTGTCCTGAATATCCGAGTATCAACATCAATTCCGGAGTAAATTTATATTCTTGTGTTACTTCTGTTTAATTATATTAGATTAAATTTATTAATTTATATTTAGATTATTTTTCTGGACTTAACAGTACTGGATATGTCAGCGCAAAGTCAAGAAGAGCAAAAATCTGAACTTTGGATCGAATTTTTGCAACACTCACCAAGAAGTACGATGGCTGTATTCTGGTAAATTTTGAAACGAAACTCTTTTCTTTTCCTATGAAACTAAATATTTGCACACGTTTAACTGAATCAACTTCGCCGGCCAGCATTTAAGTGATTAACCCCCAGAATTCCGACACAAAATCGGAACACGCTTTGACCTGTGAAATCTAACCACTACTGACATATCTTGTCCAGCACTGAAAGTATGAAAATTTCTGCCTTCACTCCAGTGAATGTACGCTGCTAATTGCAATGAGTCACGGTTCGTTAGCAATGACTGGTTTCTGATTCAATGATATACGTGATCTACTGAATTTTTTAAAAAACAGCATGAGGCAGATTTTTAATAATTAGGTTGAACATTATGTGGTAAACAGCCTTGTCATCCAAAGCAGATTAGGCTTAACACGCAGAACTTAGTTAATTATCAGGCGCTAACTGCGATTACGAGAACGAAATTCCGATGACTAGATGACCTGCAGTTTTTTGTAATTAAAGTATTCGCCTTCAGGGCAATTTGAGCGCCACGATTGATAGCAATTATGTAGATCGCGTAGTACAGGTCCTCATCGGTTTAAGAAGTAATTAGATTTTCCATGTACGGTCGGGAAGTCAGTTCTCTACATCTCCTTTTTTACATGAGAAGGTTTTTTACACAAAATTGGTTCATTTTAGCACGGTAAGCATTACGTTTACTCCAAAACAGACATTCAAAATGGGGATTAAATCAAATAAAAAGCATAAAGAAAATCAATCACACAAACATTTTACGGATTTATGTTGCTACTACATGAAGAATTTCCTACAGATAAAGATGCTCGTTCCCGGTCGTAATGAGGTATGGGTCATGCCATGGGTGTAGAGATCTGTCAGAAATTGTCTGCGATTCACAAAAACAGATGTTTACCCAGCGGCTGGCATTTGGCACATGTTCCGGTCAAGAATCGATGTTTGAAAAATTGAAATTCGTAGAAAAATCATCCAGGTTCGATGTTCCAACATAATAAAAAAGGAATGCCACTTATTTGCCGCGAAAATTTAAATCCATTCTAAACTTATCGCTTTTCCACGGCGATCCCATGGGGAAAACATGACAACACCATGCAATTGACATGCCGTTACCATTGTAATTCCATGGCTTCTCCATTCTCCACGGGATTCCCATGGATTTCCCATTGGGAGATACACTATGTTTTTCCATTGCGTGAAAATTCCACGATATCCCTGTGGTTTTCCAATGTTTTTTTCACCGTGGGATTCTCATGGTTTTTTCTTGAGCGTATGAAGGAGTTTAGAAAAGTTTTCTTAACATTCACGCTTTATTGTTTCTCAGCACCATTAAATTCCAATGCGTCCCTCATCAAAGTCATTGCTTCAAATTCCATGCAACGCCACAGGAAAATGTTATAACACTGGAACACCGGCAGTGGCTTTTGGGATATATTTCTACCGAGTTCACGGTTTCATAAATACCTTCATCACAAGATTTGTGATGCTACGGCGTTACTTACCGTGAACTGCGTAAAAAGGTTTTTGTATAAATTAAAAAAAGAGATCTTCATCATTGCCTATGTTAGGCAGTATCATTGATGGGCGGCAGCAATAATCATCTCTATTGCTATTAAAGTGAGTAGTACCATTAGCATAACTTAGGTGCATCAAATGGGAATCTCATTACCCAATATGCAAACCCTGGAATGCAAACCCGTTAATAAATCTGAAACCAGATTTGACGAATGACATTACGAGTATGTGTCCTAATTGATGCCTGAAAATTGATAACCGAGTAATCCTGCGGAATTAGCAATTCAATAAAATCCACATTGGATACGTCAAACAAAATGTGGGATCCATATTCAAGCGTTTGGCAGCCATTCAATTTTTAGCATGCTTTCATTTCTGTCAAAAAATAATGTTCCCATTTCTAGGGAGTGGCCACTGAATTGAAAAGACCGGGGTTTTTTTTAAACACATAGGTGAACTCCTTAAACCAGGATGTAACTTCATTATCCTTTCATTCAATATTTCTTATGAGAATGAAATACGTTACAGAGCTGTTGCCATTCTTGCTTAATATGTTTATTCAAATGTTGAATAATTAGCTTACCTGATTCAATCAACTCCAGACCGTACGTTTGGATTGATATGTCGAAGAAAACATTCACAAATATTGCTGGCAGCTCTCTGTAGAAACGTCGCCTTCTAATAGTCAATCTTTGAGTTTGCAGAACTTGAAATCTGTCCACATTGTTTGCCCCTGGAATTTACTATAACGAACACCAGGCAAATTGTTATTAATTAGGGTTTACGAGTACATTATGTGGAAAACAGCCTTGTCATACAAAGCCGATTACGCTTAACAAACAAGCCTTAGTTAATTATCAGGCGCAACTGCGAATAAGAGAACAAAATTCGATGACTAGATGACCTGCAGTTTTTGTTTAATTAAAGTAGTTACCTTCACGGCAATTTGAGCTCCAAGATTGAAAGCAATTATGTAGATCGCTTAGTACAGGGTCCTCATCCGTTTAGAAAAGTAAGAAGATTTTCCATGTTCGGTCGGGAAGTGAGTTTTCGGCAATTACTTTTTTAGATGACAATATTGTTGCACAAAATGTGGTTCATTTAACCATGGTAAGCATTACGTTTGCTCCAAAACAGAAATTCAAAATGGGAATTAAATCAAATAAAAAGAATAAAGAAAATCAGTCACACAAACATTTTACGACTTATGTGTCTCTGAAATAATTCTCTTCAGAAAACGATGCTCCTTCCCGGTCGTAATAATCCTATCTCATATGGCAAATTCAGTGATGTTAAGCTGAAAATAGTCGCTGTGACACAATCATTTTACCAAAACACTGCAGCATTCAACGCAACTTCGCCAGAACTGTATCATCAAACGTCATCTCACGCAAATAAAAAACATACCACAAGGACAGTTCCAAATAAAACCCATACCAGAGTCACGTTTTTACCAAAAAAGAAGAAATTATGATCTCGTTCGGCAAAACAACAATGCAACACACGTTCGGCGAATAAAAGAACGATATAAAAAAAATCAAATGACCGTTTTCACCAATAGACCTACAAACGATCCCTATTTAGGGTTCGACCAACACGGTCTATTGATGGTCTAATCTATTAGTCCAAATTTTAGGAAACCGAATAAGTTTCATTATACCTCATGCTAAAGAAGAAGTGCTTTTCTTTTTGAGATTGATCAATCCTTTAGGTCAGCAGTAATTTATAACGCGTGGGAACACTGTGTACCGCTAGAGATTTTCAAAGTGCTGTTTCCGAATCTGTCAGAGATGCTCGGTTTCTCAATGGTGAAGAAATTCCTAAACTCGGGAAAAGGCAAAAGACACAACTTTGAGTTATGTAATTGGTTAAACTGATGAGAGTGTTCGACTGAGTTTAAAAGTGGTTACGTGATCCGGTGCGGAGGAGATGGACGGAATGTGTCGATTCGAAAACAAAATCCCATGATAGGGAACGGCTGAAGCAACTGGCAGAGGGATAGCTGTAGAAACGGGTAGTAGTGAAGCTGCAGGAATAATCAGACGGATAACGCAAGCAAAGTCGCAGGGATGGATGCACGGACATCTGAATCTGCACCCCAAAACCACCCGCCATTCCGCAGAAGATGCTCGCTCCGGACTACTACTGCGGTTTGCCTGCCCCCTGTACCAATGTTATGAGGCGATTGTCTCGGTGACATCAATTATAGCATGAAATGAGGACGATGTATGCCTGCTTCCTAGTAGATGCACTTGCTCCATATTTGTCCGAGAAAATTTAAATCAATTCTAAATTTATCGCTTTTCCATGGCGATCCTGTGGGGAAACCGTGACAACACCATGCAACTGTCATGCCGTTAGCATGACAATTCCATGGCTTTTCCATTGGATCTCCATGGATTTCCAATTGGGAGACACACCATGCTTTTTCCATTGCGTGAAAACACCACGATTTCCCTGCGGTTTTCCGATGTTTTTTTAACCCTGGGATTCCTCTGGTTTCTTCGCGAGGGGTTGAAGGAGTTTCGAAACAGCAAACCTAATATTCTCGCTTTATTTTCATCTCCAGCATTCAATTCCCATATGTTCCTCATTGAAATCATTGGTTCAAAATCCATGTCGATGCCACTAAAACATCTGCAGTGGCTTTTGGGACATTTGTCTACCGTGTTCACCGTGGTTTCATAAATCCCATTCATCTGAATATTTGTAATGCTACAGCGTTACTTATCGTAAACTGCTTAAAATTCTTTTTGTGTAAATTAAAAAAATGATATGCATCACAGTCGATGTTAGGTAAATTGTTTTCCATCGATGGCAGCAATAATCACCGGAATTGCAAATAGAGTGAAGAGCAGTAACATTTGTGTGATCTTCGTGCTTCACGTGGAAATCTCATAACCTAAATATGACATTAAGTGACGATTGCTTGGTAACGGAGCACAATATTTAGCATGTGCCAAAGTCATGCAACAGTTCGAGATGGTGCACCGTGGATGAGGCATATCCAGAGTTTCATGGATCATGCGTTATTGCTATTCTGTATGACCAATTCGTCTCTTCGGAGCTCCATAAACCAGGACGTAATTTCATTGCCTTCGTCCTTTCATTCAATATGTCTCATGAAATTTCATTACATTACTGATTTCTTGCCATTCTTGCTTACTATTTTTATTCTCATGTTGCACTAGCTTACCTGATTCAATCATCTCCAGATCGTACGTTTGGGTTGATATGTCGAAGAAAACATTCACGGAAATTGCAAGTGGCTCTCTTTAGAAAGTCGCCTTCTTACCGCCGATCTTCGAGTTTCTAGAACGTGATATCTCTTCACATTTTGTGCTACTGAAATTTACAAAAACCCACACCAGGCAGATTTTTAATAATTAGGTTGAACATTATGTGGAAACGGCTTTGTCATCCAGAGGCGATTAGGCTTAACAATCAGGCATTAATTAATTATCAAGCATCAACTGCGAATGTGAGAACAAAATTTCGATAACTAGATGACTTGCAGTCTTTGTGTAATTAAAGTATTCGCCGTCATGGCGATTTACGCTCCACGAATGAAAGAAATTATGAACGCAAATGTGAAAGCAATAATTATTAAATCATGTATGTATATCACGTAGTTCAGGGTCCTCATCTCTTTAAGGGAATAATTAGACTTTCCGTGGGCGGTCGGGAAATCAGTTTACGGCATCAACTTTACAAGTCAAGATATTACACAGAACGTGGTATTCACACGGTCAACTTTACGTTTACTCCTAAAGAGATATTCAACATTGGAATTTAATCAAATAAAAATAAAAAAGAAAATCATTAACACGGTCATATTGCTCCTGTACAGCTTTATGTTGCTGCTGAAATTATTACTCACAGATAAAGATGCTCCTTCCCATTCGTAATAATCCTATCTCATGTGGCAAATTCAGTTACGTTAAACGGAAAATAGTCGCTTAATTATACTCCTTCTACCAACACTTTGTCAATCAAACCAACTTTGTCAGAACTGTACCACATAGGTCATCGCCCAACGGACCAAAATCATACAATAAGCACAGTTCTCAAACAAAGCCCATGTCAGAGTTACGGTTTTACCCAATAAAAAAGAAAATAGGATCTCATTCGATGAAATTATAACATAGCACGTTCACCCACTTAATAGGATGTTTTTTACAACAATGTGTATGACAGTTTTATTCAACAGATCTTCAAATGATCCCTATTTAGGATTAAACCGCTAATGCCATTCTGAACAATTTGGTCCAATCTCTTTTTCCCAACTTTTAGGAAACTAAAAAAGTTTGAATTTCCTTTATGTTTGACAATACTTGGGGCCTCTAATGGCGTTTTTCCCATCCTTTAAGTTAGCAGCAATTTAAGACGCGTGTGAACACAGTGCAATGGTGGAGATTTTCAAAGTGTTGTTTCTGAATCTTCCAGAGATATCTCGGGTTCTCGCTGGGATGAGATTTTCAGACTCCGGATAAGGCAAAAGCAGCACCTATTTGGATACACAACAATATTTAGATTTCATTTGAAAGTGGTGATGATGATCCTCGTCCGAAGGATATGGTTGCGGAGTGTGTCGATTCGAAATGAGGGTCCGTTGCTGCAAATTCTGATGTCGCCCGTACATCCATCCCTGCGACTGTGCCTGTATAATCCTGCTGATTTTCCGGCAGCATCACATCTACCCGTTCCTGCTGATATCCATCTGCCAGTTTCTGCAGCGGTTCCGTATCATGGGATTGTGCAAAGTGAATTCGGAAATGGAATGAAAACTTGTGTTGTGTTGTGTCCGTGAAGCACGACACTGATTAACACGTGGATTAAACAGTTTCTACGTCTTGTTGCCACTGTTTAAATTCAATCATTTCCGGTAACCCCGACACTATTCTTTCAAAAGCTACCTATGTAGGTCAAGCCTGCCGTAAGAATTCCCACGGGAAATTTTTCTCAGTACCTAATGATCAGATTTTGAAGATTTTTGTGTTTAACCGCGCGGATCAACGAGATCAAATGAGTTAAGAGTCATGCCATGGGGTTGAGAGCTCTCAGAAATCGCCTACGGTTCACAGTCTTTTCAAAGAATAAAAAATATGAACAAAAAATTAAAAAAATATTTCTACCTCTATAGATATTTACCCAGTGACTGGAATTCGCCACATGTTTCGGTTCAGGTACGATTGTTCTAAAAATTGAAAGCGGAAAAGAAGAATGCATGTTTAATGTTCCAAAATTATAAGAACTATTATTTTCCCATATCTCCCCGTGCGATTTTGAAAGGCCGACATCTACAGATTTTGCCACCAAAATAAGGGTAAAGAATTTTCTGCTCGTTAACGTAAGCCAGCTACATTAAAAGAATCAGACGAATAAGGTGTGCAAAGATCCTCTACATTTTCGACTTTGAAACGTTTTGGACCGAGGTGAAGCAAAAAGCCAGTATTAGGCTTCCATCGCATTGCAAAAGGAAAATCTATGCTAAATTTGGGAAAATTTCATTTGGGAACATTTCAATTTGGGTTAGATTCAATCTGGTCGTCAAAAACAGTCATTAAGTTCCAGACTCAATCTCATTGATAGATGCCGTGATACTGAAACATTGCTCTGTAGCCATGACATTCAGCTGGTTAAGTTTGAGATTTCCGTTGCTCTTATTAGGAATCAGGTGATGTATCATAAACTTGACTCGTAGTGTTGGTCTATCGAATTTTGACATCAAAATCTGATGAGCGTTATATGCGATGTTCAAAGATCTTTGGTAAAATCGGTCCACCCCATACCGACAGCGCATGAAGGACATGAAGAAAAAAATAATTCTGCTTGCACCAACAGATCTATTTTCCGGCTGTCTGAATTCAGGAAAGATGCAAGACTCCAAGCAGGAACATCTTCTATCTTACAAATCCAAATTTCTTCAGTTATGGCCTGAAACATTGTGCAGCAGGCTGTGATGCTGCTGTGATACGACATTCAAAATATGGGATACATATTCAAACTTTTGGTAGTCATTCAATTTTTGTCAAAAACTAAAGTTCCCATTTCTAGGGAGTACACACTGAGTTTCGGGGTTTGTTAAAAATTTCATTATCTTTTCATTCAGTATTTCTTATGAAAATGAAACATATTGCTGACCAGTTGTAATTCTTGCTTATATGTTTATTCTAATGTGGAATTAGCTAACCTGATTCAATGATCTCCAGACCGTAAGTTTGGATTGATATGTCGAAGAAAACATTAACAAAATAATATTGCTAGCAGCTATCACTAGAAAAGTCGCTTTCTAATCGGCAATCTTTGAGTCTGTAGCACTTGAAATCTGTCCACTTTGTGTGCCACTGGAATTTACATTAACCAACACCAGGCAGATTTTAAAAAAATTGGTTGAACATTATGTGGAAAACAGACTTGTCATCCAAAGGCGATTACGCTTTACAATAAGGCCTTAGATAATTATCAGGCGCCAACTGCCAATGCGAGAACAAAATTTCGATGACTAGATGACCTGCAGTTTTTGTTTAATTAAAGTATTCGCCTTCAGGGCAATTTGAGCCCCAAGATTGAGAGCAATTATGTAGATCGCGTAGTACAGAGTGCTCATCCGTTAGAGAATTTATTAGATTTTCCATGTACGGTCGGGAAGTCAGTTTTCGGTATGTAGTTTTTTACATTACTACAATATTTTTTGCACAAAATGTTCATTTTAACGAGGTAAGCCTTACGTTTGCTCCAAAACAGAAGTTCAAAATGGGAATTTAATCAAATAAAAAGAATAAAGTAAATCAATCACAGAAACATTTTACGGCGTTATGTTGCTACTGAAATAATTCCCTACAGATAACAATGCTCCTTCCCGGTCGTAATAATCCTATCTCATATGGCAAATGCAGTGACGTTAAGCTGAAAATAGTCGTGGAATCGCAATACTTTTACCAACACTGCGGCATTCAACGCAACTTCGTCAAAACTGTATCAATAAACATCATCTAACGCGGACAAAAACAATCCACAATCACAGTTCCCAAAGAAAATCGATATCAGAGTCACGGTGTTTACCCAAAAAGAAGAAAATGTGATCTCGTTCGGTAAAACCATAACGCAAGCGCACATTCACCGAATGAAAGAGAGATTTTTTAATACAAAATGCGTATGACCGTTTTCACGACCTACAAACGATCCCTATTTAAGGTTGAACCAGCATGACCTATTGCTGGTCAAATCTATTTCTCCAAATTTTAGGAAACCGAGAAAGTTTCATAATCCCTTATTATAGAGACGAAGTGGTTTTCTTTTGTCGTTTCACCCACCCTTTAGGTCAGTAGCAATTTTTAACGCGCGGGAACACTGTCCACCGTTAGAGATTTTCCAAGTGTTGTTTCCGAACCAGTAAGAGATGGCTCGGTTTGACGATGGCGAAGAAATTCCCAGGCTCTTAAAAAGGCAAAAGCAACAACTTTGAGTTGTGTCATTGGTGAAATGAGAATTTTTGATTGAGGTGATAGAGTTGAAATGGTGACGTGATCCGGGTGCTGAGGAAATGGAAGCGGAATGTGTCGAGTCGAAAGCACAATCCCCTGATAGGGAACGGCTGAAGAATCAGGCAGAAGGATAGCTGAAGAAAGGGGTAGAGGTGAGGCTGCAGGAACAATCAGACGGATTAAGCAGGCACAGTCGCAGGGATGGATGCACGGACATCAGAATCAGCCGCAAGCGCAATTCCGATCATGGGATTGTGCAAATTCTATTTGGAAATGGAATCAGAATTTGTATTGTCTGTTGTGTCCGTGAGGCACATCACTGATTAACTGGTGGCGAAAGCAATTTCTGCGTTTTCTGGTCATTGCTTCAATTCATCCATTCGTGGTAACCTTTACAATATTCTTTCGAGAGCCACGAGCCTGCTGTAAGAAATCTTTCGACACTTGTATGAAGTTCAACAAGATCGACGAGTTCGGATGAGGTAGGATTCATGCCATGGGTGTTGAGAACTGTAAGAAATTTCATTGTCTTCGTCTTTTCATAAGAAATGTCTCATGAAATTTATCTGCATTACTGGATAGTTGCCATTCTTGCATAATGTTTATTTATTCTCATGCTGCACAGACTTACCTGATTCAATCATTTCCAGAATGTATGTTTGGGTTGATATGTCTATGAAAACATTCACAGTAATTTCAAGTAGCACTCTCTAGAAAAATCGCCTTCTTAACTGGTAATTTCGAATTTCCAGAACTTGAAATCTGTCCACACTGGGTGCTACTGAAATTTTAAAACCCAATTCCAGGCAGATTTTAAAATAATTAGGTGGAACATTATGTGGAAAACAGCATTATCATCCAAAGCCCATTAGGCTTAACAAGCAGGCCTTAGTTAATTATCAGTAGCCAACTGCGAATAAGAGAAGAAAATTTCGATGACAAGATGAACTGCAGCTTTTGTGCATTTAGAGTATTCGCCTTCAGGGCAATTAGCATCCCACGATTGAAAGCAATCATGTATATCGCGTAGTACAGGGTCCTCATCCGTTAAGAGAAGTAACATTTTGGCAAAAAAGTGCATGTGATTGAGTTTGGTGGCAAATCGAACTGAAAAACTGTGTGACAGAAGCAAAATCCTAATTTTCGGCTGTTGCTTTGGCAGCAGCAATGGTTGTTGAGAACTGTCAGAAATCGCCTGCGATTCACCGTCTTTTCAAAAATTAAAAATGTGAACAAAAACGGATGTTTACCCAGGGACTGGCATTTGGCACATGTTCCGGTCAGGAAACGATGTTTGTAAAAATTGAAATTCTAAGAGAAAAGATGCAGCTTCCATGTTCCAACATATGAAAAGAATATCTTTATCCAAATCTCACCGTGCGTATGATTTTGCAGAGCCGATATCTGCATATGTCAAACAAGGTCTTAAAAACATTATCTGCTCGTCAAGGAAAAAGAATCAGGCGAATGAGGTCTGCACAAGATCCTCAAAATTTTCTACAATGATATGTTTTGGTCCGAGCTGAGATATAAAAGCCAGAATTAGGCTACCATCGCAATGGCAAAACGCAAATCTAAACAAAAATGGGGAATATTTTTGGGAATAACATGGGGTCTCCCTTTTGTCACTTCACTTGGGAAAATGTGTGTTGCGCTCTACGAATTCGAGTTTCAGTACGAGTTTCAGAATAAAATGTCCGGGAAATTCCTAACAGTGGCACGTGGATATCGGTTGTTTTTTGTAATTCATCGGTCAATAATCCAATTGAAACCAGTGTGAACACGACAGAAATATCCTGATCTCTTTTGGTCCCGATAGCCACAAGAACAAAAATCCCAAACAAAATAGATCTATACGTATTCCGCCACAAAGAAAGCCAGGTAAAAGCAAAAATCAAAGAGCATTACTCGTAATTGATAACCAATAATTCCACAGAGACCCGAAACTCTTTAAACGCCCTTTGCACAGCAATGCCGTCTCATCCAGTTAGGTTCACTTCAGAATAAATAGATTAAAATGCCGTGAGATACCCTCAGGGGAATCAGATTAGTCGTAACACGTAATCTTTTATGGGCTTTTGGCCCCCAAAACCTGCTCGCTCCGGACCAGTACTGCGGTGTGCCTGCCACCTGAACCCATGTTGGGAGGCGACAATACATCGTGACGAAACATGCATTGCCTGATAAACTGCATCGATTTTTTTACAATATTTTTTCCAAAGTTATCTGTCGTTTTTTTGCTTTTTGCTAATTTTAGCTGCTTTTTTGGCAAAATGTGTAATAAAACAGAAATTTGGAAGGTATATGCAGAAAAGTAGTGGTTGAGTTTGGTGCGAAAATCGTACTGAAAAACTGACTGTTAGAAGTAAAATCCTTATTTGCGTCTGTGACTTTGACAGCATCACAAAATTACTCCAACACTCAATCTTTTCTTTTTGACATTTCACAAGTCAATTTTCGTATATTTGCATGTCCGTTCCCACGTCTATTTTTTGACATTTAATTTAATTTGTTCTTTCGTTCTCTTTGCATTCGCACAAAACGCTTGCTTTGTTCAGCCATTTTCGTAACATCAATAATCCCACGAGACCGTGGGTCCATGCTCTCAATACTCATCTTTTTCTTCAACTTTTCACAGTTTTTCTCGATTGGTCTCAATCTTACAGGGTAGTCGTAATGCAGAGGCAGAGCGAGCCGTTTCCGTCAATTCTCTGCGTTGTGATGCCAGTTTTTCGATCTCAATTTCTTGTATACAGGGTAGCCCAGAAGTCTTTGGCCTTAGGAAAAACGTAAATTTGCTGTTTTTATTCAATTTTGTGATCTGAAACTTTTTCTGACTCTAACCATGGATATCAAGACTTTAATCGGAAATTTCATCATCGGATAGAGTGGTGATTTCCGTAGAGGGAGCTAGAAAAAGTCACAAATCACGAATATCATGAAAACAGATAATTTAATTTTTTGAAGTGACCAAAGACTTTGGGCATCTCTGAATATACACATGTTGTTCCGATAAAGTCTCGCTACCCATGGTTAGAGTTAGAAAAGGTTTCAGATGACAAAATTTGACAAAAACAGCAAATTTACATTTTTCCTATGGCCAGACTTTTGGGCAACCCTGTATAAACACCTTAAACTTGTTTTGAAACCTTCGGCCTGCCTTGTTCCGGGGACTATCCGGGGCACACGGGGTGACGGGGAGAACTAGCTGGTGTCATGACACCAAGAGAGGGCTAACCACCACGGTAGGCCTGGGTGGCTCTCGGGGGTCATGATAGACAAAAACTTCAGATGTCATATGGGGATCATCCCACGTTCTTAACCAGTATTGTGTTACCTCTTCCTGTGTTTGTTGAATGTTTAATGGATGTTGTGTTGTCGTTGTTCCTGTGCGCTTAGCTGCGACATCAATTGCAACTGAAAATGAGACGATGTATTACTTCTTCTTATTAGTTGCATGCACTGCTTCTTTTTTGTTCGAGAAAATTTAAATCTATCTAAAATCATCGTTTTCTCATGGCGATCCCATGGGGAAACCGTGATAACCCCATGGACTTGTTTTGACGTAGCATGAAAATTCCATGGCTTCTCCCTGGGATCCCCATGGATTTCCTATTTGGCTATTTGGAGATGCACCATGTTTTTCCATGGCGTGAAAACACCACTATTTACATGTGGTTTTCATATGTTTTTTTTCACCGTGGGATTCCCATGGTTTTTTTATGAGGTATTGATGGAGTTTCGAAACAGTAAACCTAACATTCTCGCTTTATTTTCCTCAGCAGCATTTCATTCCCATTCTTCAATAATCAAAATCATTGGTTCAAAATCCATGTCAATGCCACAGGAATATGTTATTCCACTGGAACACCCGCAGTGGCTTTTGGATCATCTTTCTTTCGTGTTCAACATGGTTTCAGAAATCCCATCCATCAGAAATTTGTGATGCTACAGCGTTACTTTGCGTAACCGCTTTAAAATCTTTTTGTGTAAATTAAAAATGATCTGCTTCACAGTCTATGTTAGGTAGGTAGTTTCCATCGATGGCAGCAATAATCACCGGTATTGGTCATAGAGTGAAGAGTAGTACCATTATCATGATTTTGGTGCATCACGTGGAATCTCATAAACCATTTATGACATATACTGATGTTTGCTTGGTAACGGCCAACGATATTTTTTGTGTGCCAAAAGTCGCGCAACAGTTCGAGATTGTGCACAGTGGATGAGGCATGTCCGAAGTTGCATGGGTCATGTTTTATTACTGTTCTGTGTGACCAATTCTGCTCGAAGGTTTGCTCTGGCATTGACTCGTCTTCTGGCAATGCACCGCTAATGTTAAGGCAGACCGCGTTGCCGACAGTATTGGCGTGTTTCGGATTGATTTGTAGACACGATGCCCGAAGTATACGTACAGGAAAGCAGAGGGTGTTCCCATCGTTTGCCTGTACGGGATTCTGACCGCTGTTTGCTGCAAGTTGTTCAATTGTCCACGAACGAAATACCGGCAGTACGAGCTCGGCAGCGTCGTCAGTAAAATATCTAACGGAAAAGTTCCAGGAATAGGGTCTGAGAATAACACAGCCAGAGTTGGCAAACCACTGTCGCCTACACATCCTGGACGGCGGACAGGAAAGTCGAGACCGTAGAGCAACGTAACACATCAACACATTCAGCACATCGATTTAACAGAATAAATCGCATGAAGGAAGCTAACATAATTAATGATGGGCAACCAGCCAAGTATTTATTATA
Source organism: Sinentomon sp. SZTP_YWyxl (assembly GCA_030068105.1). Lineage (NCBI taxonomy): Eukaryota > Metazoa > Arthropoda > Protura > Sinentomata > Sinentomidae > Sinentomon > Sinentomon sp. SZTP_YWyxl. The sequence continues at coordinate 17,226 of JASGXE010007205.1, forward strand.
CCGCTGCATATGCAACTCGAGAATTATTTCTATAACCGAAATTCATGTAATAATGCTAAGTTCTAATCATGGACATGTTGTGTATTGGGTAATGCCTGAAAATTGAGCAGCGAGAAGATACACTGCAGAACTCGTCATTCAGGAAAATCGGTCTGGGTACGTACTCAAAAGTGGCGCTATATTGAAGCGTATGGCAGTCCTTCAATTTTTTGCACGCCTTAATTTCTCTCAAATTTTAACGTTCCCATTTCTTACGAGTGCACACGGAGTAAATGACTGGGTTTTTTTAAAACCAGGACGTCATTTCATTGCATTTGTCTTTTCATCCAATGTATCTCATGAAATTTAGTTACATAAATGACTTGTTGCCATTATTGCTTAATGTTTTGTTCTCAGGTTGCACTATCTTACCTGATAAATCTCTCCGGACCACATGTTTGGATTGATGCGTCGAAGAAAACATTCACAGAAATTGCAAGCACATAACCCTAGAAAAGACGCCTTCTTACAAGCAATCTGCGAGTTTCCTGAACTTGAAATCTGTCCACATTGTGTGCCATGGAATTTACAAAAACCAACACCAGGCAGATTTTTAATAATTAGGTTGTACATTATATGGAAACAGGCTTCATATCCAATGCCGATTAGGCTTAACAAGCAGGCCTTAATCAAATATCAGTCGTCAACTGCGATTATGAGAACAGGTTTTCGATTACAAGATGACCTGCAATTTTTGTGTAATTAGAGTATTCGCTCTCTTGGTAATTTGGGATCCACGACAGAGAGCAATTGTGTGCATCACGTATACAGGGTCCTCATCTGATTAGAGAAGTAATTAGCTTTTCCATATTACGGTCGTGGAGTTAGTTTTCGGCATCAACGTTTTAAATGACAAAATGTTTACAAAAATTGTGTGTGTATTTTAATAAGGTTAGCATTACATTTGTTCCCTTCTGAAATTATTATCTAAAGATAAAGATGCTCCTTCCCATTCGAAGTAATCCTATCTCACATGGCAAATTCAGTGACGTTAAGCGGGAAATAGTCGCTGAATCACACGCCTTTTAACAACATTTTGGTTTCGAACGCAACTTCGTCAGATCTGTATCAACAAACATCAACGCTCAGCAGACAAAAATCATACCACAAGCACACTTCCAAACTAAACCCGAAAAAGAGTCTCCGCTTGAACCCAAGAATAAGAGAATAGGATCTTACCATAACGCAGCATTCAGAGCGATTGGAATAATGATTTTTACAAAAATGAATATTACCGTTTTCATCAACAGACCTACAAACGATCCCAGTTAAGGGTTGAAAAACCAAAGCCCATCTTTGGCCTAATCTCTTAGTCCAAATTTTACGAAACCGAGAAAGTGTCACTTTCCCTTATTCTTGACAAGAATTGGGTTTTCTTTTAGTGTTTTTCATCATCCCTTCGGTCAGCAGAAATTTTGGACGCGTGGGAACACTTGGCAACGGTGGGGATTTGCGATATGTTTTTTCTGAATCCGTCTTTGGCTAGGTTTCTCAATGGCGAATAACTTTCCTAGGCTCGGGAAAAGGTAAAAGCAGCAACTTTGAGTGACGTCATTGGTGAAATTGATGACAGTTCGATTGAGTATCAAATTGGTGATGATGTTCCGGGTACGGAGGAGATTGAAGCGAAGTCTATCGATTCGAAAGTAGGGTCGGTAGCTGAAGGTTGTGATGTAGACCGTGCATCCATCCCAGCTACTGTTCCTGAAGCCTCCCCAAACCCGTTCCTGCTGCTTTCCCCCTGCCGGTTGCTGCAGCCATTCCCTGTCACGGGACTGTCCAAAATGAATCCGGAAATGGAAGGAAAATGTGCGTTGTGCGTTGTGCCCGTGAGGAACAACAGTCTGATTAACTGGTGGATGACAGGTTCTGCGTCTTCTGGACATCAGTTCAATTCATACATTCCGGTAAACGTAACAATATTCTTGCGAAAGCAATCCATGTAGATCAAGCCTGCTCTAGAATTATTTCTACACTTGTATGTAGATACGAATGCTCCATTGATGTTTTCTCAGTACATTATGTTCCTTATGATAAGACTTTGAAGATTTATCTGTTTAACAGCGCAGATGAACGGGATCAGAAGAGTTGAGTCACGCCATGGGGGTGAGAGCTGTCAGAAATTGCCTATGATGCACAGTACTCAAAAAATAAAAATATGAACAAAAAACTAAAAAAAAATTTCTACCTCTATAGATGTTTACCCAGCGACTGTTCCGGACCGGATATGTAAAAATAGAAAGTCGTAGGGGAAAAATCGTGCTCACTGCAATCTAATGTTTCAAGCGACTTACCTGACTTAACAATCTGTATTTCGATCGTAGAGCATCTCGCTATGGTAGTTGTAGAGTAGAGCATGGTTTCGTAGGTTTCGCATGATTTCGCATGGTTTCGTACGTAGAGCATGGTTTCTTGCCTGCCGGTAAACAAATTTTAAGAACCTGGACTTTTCCAGGCAGTGTGCCAAGTGCAGTTGACAAAATCAGCATGACCGGCATTAAATAATAAGCGGCATGCGCAAACTATGCTTCGCTGCCAAACTAATTAGGCCTGAAATCCTGAATCATCGATTAAGGGAATGAGTTCACATTTTGCAGTACAAGATGACCGGCAGTTTTTATGCAATCAATGTGTTCGCTCTCGGGTCAATTCTGGCTACTTTATTAGAAGCAATTAGTGTATCACAGACATACAGGACCCTTATCGATTTTTACAGAAGTGCTAAACATTTCTTTATCAGAACTGGGTCAATATTTCGCCTCCATTTATTGTTTGGTAGAAACAAATCACAAAACGTGGCAGAATTTCTAGCAGTGCCAACATCTAATGTTAATTTGTTTTCATATTCCTTGACTGTTGATACGATTATATGTTTGCATTTACATAGCAAGCTAAATTCCAAAATACAAATACAAATACAAAATTGTCTACGTATTAAACGAAAAAAAATTGCACAAAACACATTTATAGTTGCACACAATTCGGTAACAGAAAATGACTGGAATAACGTCTTACCGATAATATATGTCACGATATTTCGTAGTGGACTTATGTGCCTTCTTTAGTTGCGGTCAAGAGTGAAGTGATCTCGGTGTTGCATTCATTCTTATTGACCTTGCCCGTCTTATCCCACTTCTTCAGAACTATATCCGTTCATCGTCCAGCATTAAATCATCATTACAGAATGATTGTTCCTGAATAAAGCAACCATCAGAATCATGTTTTTCGACCAAAGGAAGCAGTAACTAAGATCTTACTCGATTACTCAAAAATTTGACTAAAGCACAGAGTGAGTGCTTTCGAACTAATCTAAAGCTCAGGAAGGACTAACAGAATGAAGAATGTTTTGGCAGTTATGCATGTATGATATTTGATTGTTATGCAAACCCGATAAGTATTTCCACAAACAGGAATATTTAATTGACGATATCATCCGTCATGCATATGGCGATGCTTGCAAAGGCATCAAAGATGCCGAAGATTTCCAAAGTGACGAACAAAACGCATGCCAAAATATAAATCACTGTTGCACAGCTGCCCAGGGAGGCAAAGGTAAAGGCCTTTGCGAGTGTGGCGCCCGTAAGTGAAAGATGAAGGTTACTTGATGGCGAAATACTGTGTCTAAACAAATTCAGATGACTTCAAATCAAATATTTACAGTGAGTTGTGCCGGTAAAATCGCCATACATCAGTTCTGGCCACATTGTGTGCTACTGCAAAACTAAAACCAACACCAGAATGATTTTTAATAATTAGGTTGTAATTATGTGGAAAACAGCCTTCTCACCCAAAGCCGATTAGGCTTAACAAGCAAGCCTTAATTATAAGGCATCAACTGCGAATTAGAGTACAAATTTTCGATCACTGGATGAGCTGCAGTTTTCGTGTAATTAACGTAATCGCCTTCAGGGCAATTTGAGCTTCACGACTGAAAGCAATTATCTACATCACGTATACAGGTCCTTATCTGTTTCGAAAAGTAACTAGAGTTTCTAGGATATTAGATATAGAAGAAAATAGGATATTACTAGATAAAATAATAATGAAAAACGTTCACCGATTTAAAAGAATGATTTTTTACATATATGAATTTCGCAGTTTTTTTCAACATATCTGCAAACGATCCCTATTTAGGATATAACAACTAAGGCCTTTCTCATGTGCAATCTACGCATATTAGTCCAACTTTTAGGAAACAAAGAATGTTTCATTTTCCCTTATGTTTGACAATAATTTGGGGTTCTTATAGCGTTTTCCCATCTTTTTGGATCGCTGCAATTTTGGACGCGTCGAAACACTGTGCACCGGTGGAGATTTTAAAAGTGTTGTTTCTGAGTCTGCCAGAGGTGACTCGGGTTCTCTCTGGCGACGAAATTTTTTGGACTCTGAAAAAGGCAAAAGCAGCACCGTTTTAGCGATATGACAAGATTTCGATTTAGTTTGAGAGTGGTGATGATGATCTTTGTACGGAGGAGAACATAGCGGAGTGTGTCGATTCGAAGGAAAGACTGGTTTCTGCATGTTATGATGTCGCCCGTTCATTCATAACTTTCAGCTGAACCTGCGTCATCCTACTGATTGTCTGACAGCCCCACCTGTACCCGATCCTGCAGCTATTCCTCTGCTAGTTTCTTCAGCCGTTCCCTATCATGGGATCGTGCAAAGTGATTTTGTAAATTGAATCAGAATGTGTTATGTGTTGAATCCGTGATGCACAACACTCTCATTAACTGGTGGAGAAAGCAATTTCTGAATCTTTTTGCCATTGTTTCAATTCATCCATTCATGGTAACCTTGACAATATTATTTCGAAAGCAACCCACGTCGATCAAGCCTGCTGTAAATTCTTTCCACATTTGTATGTAGATACGAATTTCCCAGAGAATTTTATCCCAGTACATTATGATCAGATATTGAATATTGGTGTGTTCAACGTCGCATATCAACGAGATCAGATGAGGTAAGAGTCATGCCATGGGGTTGAGAGCTATCAGAAATCGCCTACGATTCAGTCTTTTCAAAAAATAAAAAAATTTGAACAAAAAACATAGAAAATATTTCTACCTCTAAAGATGTTTAGCCAGCGAATGGCATTTGCCACGGGTTCCGATCCAGGTACGATATTTTTAAAAATTGAAAGCCGAAAAGTAAATGCACGTTCAATATTCCAAAATTATAAGAACCATGTTTTTCACAAATCTTCCAGTACGATTTTGAAGAGCCGACATCTGCAGATGTTGCCCCCGAAATAAGGGTACAGAATTTTCTGCTCTTCAAGGTAAGCCAGCTACATAAAAAGAATCTGGCGAACGAGGTGAGCCAAGATTATGTACATCTTCCACGTTGAAACGTTTTGGAGCGAGGTGAAGTACGAGTATAAAAGCCATAATTAAGCTTCCATCTCATTGCAAGAGGAAAATAAGCAAAATTGGGAACATTCAGTTTGGTTGTCCTAAACAGCCATTACATATTAGACTCAATCTCAAAAAGACGCCGGATACAGAAACATGGCTGTCTAGCGATTACAGCCAGCCGGCTTAGCTTTGAGGTTTTCTTTGCTTCTCTTCGGAACACAGATTAAAACCATAACCTTGACTGTTGATATTGGTCCATCGAACTTACATCAAAACCCGATGAGCGTTATACGCGATGATTAAAGATAATTAGTAAAATCAATCCACACCATACCGCAAGAAACACACGTAACTTATCGCTTTAACCTTATTGGACGCATGAAGGATATGACGAGAAAATAATTCTGCTGGCACTGACGGATCTATTATCCGGCTGTTCATGTAAACCCATGTAATATTTTCTGCAGCCTGAGTTCATGAAAGATGCAAAATTCCAAGTAGGAACATCCTCTATCAAAACAAAGGCAAATTTCTACAAGTAAGGCGTGAAACATTGTGCAGCGGCAGTGCTGTTGACTCGATGCCAGTCAAGCTCTTCCTAGAGTATGATGCACATGACGTGGAGCCACATTTAAACTTATTTGTGGCTTCTATTTTTTGCACACCAGCTTTTCTGTAACTAATTAAAGATGTTATCGCTTGTGTCTGCAGATAGCAATCTCAAAATGAGAATATACTTCTTTTCAAATAATCATAGAACTGCTTCAAACGCGGGCATATTTTCTTTGGATTCTTCGATTGTCGCACATTGTAGTACATTTTATTGCAGAAAAATAATCACACAGATCATGGTCATTGTATTCTAAAGTTTCAAGGTACTTACCTGAATCAAATATCTATTGTTCGCACGTAGAGTTGATATTCATACATTGCTGAATATTCTCAAAGAGATCGAGCATCTCCCTCGTAACAAGTCGTACCATCGCCACGGTTTCTTGCTCGCCAGTAAATATATTTTCAGAACTTGAAATCATTCCATGCAGGCAGTCTGCCAAGTACAATGTTCAAACTCAGCATGCCCGGCATTAAATACGTATAATATGAGCAAACTACGCTTCGCTGCCAAACTAATTAGGCCTTAGAGGTAGGCTTTCACAAATCCTGAAACATCGATTAAGGGAATGCGTTCACATTTTGCACAACAAGATGACCGACAGTTTTTGTGTAATTAATGTGTTAGCTCTCGGGTCAATTTAGGCTACCCTATTAGAAACAATTGGACGACAACAGGACCCTTATCGATTTTAAAGAAGTATTAAACTTTTCCTTATCAGGACTGGGTCAGTATTTGGCCTCCAGTATTGGCAGGAAAAATTTACAAAAAGCTATAGAATTTCTAGCAGAGCCAACATTAAGTTTGTTTAGCAGAAGTAAATTAATTGTGTCAGAAACGTTTATATTTTGCAACAATTCGGAAACAAAATGTGAATGGAATAACAACTTACCGATAGATATTCATCATGTCATGACAGTTCGCAGTAGATCCTTTCTTATGAAGCTTCTCCAGTTACGGTCACGCATGAAGTGATCATCACTGTCGTCCGTGGCTGTTCAATGCCACTTCTTCAGAACTATGTCCAAAACGTCATCGTCCTGCATTTAGTCATCATTCCAGAGCGAATGCTCTAACCAAAAAAAACTATCAGAATCACCATTTTCGACCAAAGGGAGCAGTTGCTCCTCTTCTCTTCACTTGATTACTCATAAATGCAACGAATTCACCTATTTAAGAGTGTTAGGGCATTCATTAAAATATTCTGTTCACAAACGGCAAACTCATTTGGGGCCTACGTGGGTGATTTGCTGGGCACTCGTGGAATCCCCACATAGGCCCCACACAAAGGTCTTGACTAACCATGTGATGCTGACAAACCACATGGTGTCGACTAACTAAACAACCACATGGTGTTGACTAACCATATGGCCCATATGGCGATGGTATGAAGGCACCTTGTTGCAATTAGCCCCTCACGGTCTGTGAACGCACTTGTACCCCACTTTGGGCCCAAGTGGGTGAACATGGGCAATAGGTTTTCAGAAAAATTCAGGACACGCAATTCAGCTATTTATCATTTTAATTTCGGTGAATTAGCTATGTCGACGGAAATTTTCTTCGTCGAAGTGTGCTGAGTAGTTCCGATGAAATTCGGCCTGAATTGAAACGACATTTTGACATTCTATGTGCTCTAGTTAAGCTCCATTTCAAATTGTGAACAACTTTTATTAAACATCCCGTTTGCAAAAATAATAATCTATCCGGTGATGCATGGGAGTGGTGTCTAATCTACCGGAACTAATTGGTGTCTCAGAAAAAATGGGGTCTTTCTAGTTCCTCGCCTTGATACAGAATACATTTCCATTTATATAATTATCGGAATTAAAGCGTTTTTGAATAATATTAGAACATAGTAGAATATTTTTGTCATCATACGGATATGCAGTGAAATTATGAACAACTTTGATCGGCACCATATGGACATTTTACATTGGGTCCATTGCAGTTGGACCTTTTTTGGAAATTTCCAACAAAACCCCATATAGATCATTGTTCAGCAGCGGCTCAGGGTGCAAAGGTGAAGCACTCGGAGGGTGTTGCTCCTCTTAGTATAAGGTGAAGGTTTCTTTTTGAAAAATGCTGTTTCTAAACAAATTCAGATAATTTCAATTCAAATATTTCATGAGTTGCGCCGGTGAAATCACCATACATCAGTTTTTTCTTTGAATATGATGCTGAAAACGAGGATCCGCATTCAAGGGTATTGCTGTACTTCAATTCACAGAAACCCAGCTCTTTTCTCAAACTAAACCCGATTTTTAGCAGTGCACATAGCAATCGCCCCATAGGACAAGGCCATTTTTTCAAAAATATCTCACCCAAAGCATGCGATATTCATTTGCAACTTCGAAGAATTCAAAATGATTTTTTCTTGTGAAAGAATTGTTCACCATTATCGCAAATGCCATAAAAATTGAATTTGCAGTCTCTTACCTGAATCTAAAATTTCCAGATCGTGTGGTTGAATTGATATATCAAAGTAAACGTTCACGGAAATTGCAAGTAGCTCACTTGGGAAGAGTCGTCCCGTCGTCGAGGTTATTTACCAGGAAATGACCATTAACTTGAAATCTGACCACTCTAAAGTGTAGCAATGAAATTTGCAAAGAAAACAACAAGAAACACTTTTTTGATCATTAGCTTGACATACGCACAACAGCGTTTGCAACCGAAAGCAATTAAGCTAAAGAGGCAGGCTTTCTTTAATTCTGAGGTGTTGACAGAGGCGATTAGTTCAATTTTCCATACAAGATGACCAGCAGTTTTTGTGCAATTAAAGTGTGATTAAAGTATGAAATTTCTGGTTACCATGTTGAAAGCAATTAGGCACCTCACAGAGGTGCGGGTACTCAACAGTTAGAGAAATAATTAATTTTTCCTTGCATCGACTGTATGCCAGGCTATGGCGTTAATTTTAATTTGCAGGAAAAATACACGAAATCTGGTGCATAATTTCTGGAAAGGTTGCAAAAAAGCAAATTGTGAATAGTGTTCAATCAGAGTGACAGATAGCCAACATTCGGTGACATGTTGAGACTGGGATGAAGTTTTGTCAATATTGACGCATGATCCCATTTCGTTTTAATCCTTTCTTTTGGGGCACCTTCAATCACGGCAAAGCGTGAAATAGATTCAAAATGAATTTCATCCTTACCAACTTTGATGCGATCAATCCACTTCTTCAGAACCATATACACAAAATCATCGTCCGGTGAAATAAAAAAAATCGCATACAAAACACCAACACCAAACTTCCGTCGGGCTCACGGCATTTTCCCCAAAGGAATAAGTAACCTAGATCCAAGTCGCTCTTTTACGTAACTAACTTGGTGATCAAAAAGGGCAATTCTTCTTGGATTTTTTTATCAACAGAACTTCTAACGATATCTCTACTAAATTAGGACAAGCAATTCTGGCATTAAGCAGTTCCTATCAAATCAAAACTTTCAATTTCAGAATTCCACAATTTCCGTCCGCAAATTGTCCTGAATATCCGTGTATCAACATCAACTGCGGAGTAAATTTATATTCTTGTGTTATTTTTGTTTAATAATATTAGAATAAATTTATTAATATATATTTAGATTATTTTTCTGGACTTAGCAGTACTGGATATGTCAGCGCAAAGTCAAGAAGAGCAAAAATCTGAACTTTGGATCGAATTTTTGCAACACTCACCAAGAAGTACGATGGCTTCTGGTAAATTTTGAAACGAAACTCTTTTCTTTTCCTATGAAACTAAATATTTGCACACGTTTAACTGAATTAACTTCGCCGGCCAGCATTTAAGTGATTACCCCCCCAGAATACCGACAGAAAATCAGAACACGCTTTGACCTGTGAAATCTAACCACTACTGACATATCTTGTCCAGCACTGAAAGTATGAAAATTTCTGCCCTCACTCCAGTGAATGTACGCTGCTAATTGCAATGAGTCACGGTTCGTTAGCAATGACTGGTTTCTGATTCAATGATATACGTGAGCTACTGAATTTTTAAAAAAACAACATGAGGCAGATTTTTAATAATTACGTAGGCCATCCCAAACGTTTTATGTATTACAGCATACCATGAGAACGCATTAACCAATGTGCATGATTTTTGGATGCCATATAGTACTATCCATTGGGATACATACTGCCAATTTATATGAAGGTTGGACTACTTTTATAGACAGTTTGCTCATTTTGTGCAGTTATATCAACAGCCGTGGCCAGAAGTTGTTGAAATTTCGTCAAAATAGTGATTTGGGCAGTGATCAATTTTTTCACACTGCCGAACCATTCTCTGGCCGAAATTCACCAAACTTTGCAGGTGACTTTAGGCCAATGTTCACCATTATATGGCACAGTTGAAAGTTGGAAAGGATAATTTTAGGGTGGTAGAGAGGGGCTTGAAATATTAGGGGCTTGAAACCATGCAAAGAAGTCACAAAGTAGAAGGTCATGCACAACACTTTCTTCGACGCAGTGAATTTTGGTGGATCACCCTGTTCCATTGGGCACCACTCTGAATGGCGAATCCTGCATGATGGTCCTGCCGGAGAAACTCCGACCTACTTTCAGGAAGAAGAGACCAGGGCTCCTCGAAGCGGGAATCATCCGTCTGCACGAGAACGCACCGGTTCGCAAGATGAAAGCGATCGTTCAGTGTCTGGACCTGTGGGAGTGGGACACCTTGTTGAATTCTTCCAATTCTCATAATTTGGCATCGCTGGACTTCTTACTGTTCGCCAAGATGAAAGAGCCTATGAGGGGATGCCGATTCAAGTCAGAATAGGGAATCAATGATGCTGTGACAGCATCCAAAAAGGCCCAGGCCAAGACTGGTGACAGTGATGTTGTCATGCTGCTGCCCCACCGCTGACGGGCATGTCTCGACAACAGTTGCAACGACTGTGAGAAGTGAATGGGTGGGCCTTTCATGACCAAGCGAGTTCATTTCATTTTATTTGCATTTCTGGAAAATGAGTAGGAATACTTAAGACTTTTGGGAAGGCCCTCGTAGGTTGAACATTATGTGGAAAACAGCCTTGTCATCCATAGCAGATTAGGCTTAACAAGCAGAACTTAGTTAATTATCAGGAGCCAACTGCGATTACGAGAACGAAATTTCGATGACTAGATGACCCGCAGTTTTTGTGTAATTAAAGTATTCGCCTTCAGGGCAATTTGAATGCCACGATTGATAGCAATTATGTAGATCGCGTAGCACAGGGTCCTCATCCGTTTAGAGAAGTAATAAGATTTTCCATGTTCGGTCGAGAAGTCAGTTTTCGGCAACTACCTTTTTAGATGACAAGATTTTTTTCACAAAATTTGGTTCATTTTACCATGGTAAGCATTATACGTTTGCTCCACAACAGAAATTCAAAATGAGAATTAAATCATGAAAAGAATAAAGAAAATCAATCACACAAACATTTTACGGCTTTATTCTGCTACCGAAATAATTCCCTACAGATAACGATGCTCCTTCCTGGTCGTAATAATCCTATCTCATATGACAAATTCAGCTTTAGCTGAAAATAGTCGCTTAATCACAATCATTTTTCCAACACTGCGGCATTCAACGCAACTTCGCCAGAACTGTATCATCAAACGTCATCTCACGCAAATAAAAAACATGCCACAAGCACAGTTCCAAACAAAACCCATACCGGAGTCACGTTTTTACCAAAAAAGAATAAAATATGATCTTGCTCCGTAAAACAATAACGAAGCACACGTTTAACGAATAAAAGAATGATTTTTTTTAAATGCGTAAGACCGTTTTCACCAATAGACCTACAAACGATCACTATTTAGTGTTGACCCAGCACGGCCTATTGATGAATCTATCAATCCAAATTTTAGGCAACCGAAAAAGTTTCATTGTCCCTTATTCTTAAGAAGAAGTGCTTTTTTAGCGTTTTTGACCCATCCTTTATGCCACCAGCAATTTGTTACGCGTGGGAACACTGTGCACTGCTAGAGATTTTCAAAGTGTTGTTTCCGAATCTGTCAGAGATGGCTCGGTTTTCAATGGTGAAGATATTCCAGGGCTCGGAAAAAGGCAAAAGACGCAACTTTGAGTTGTGTCATTGGTGAAACTCATGAGAGTTTCCGAATGAGTTTGAAAGTGGTGACGTTATTCGCGTGCGGGGGAGATGGAAGCGGAAAGTGTCGATTCGAAAACACAATCCCATGATAGGGAACGGCTGAATCAACTGGCAGAGGGATAGCTGTAGTAACGGGTAGAGGTGAGGCTGCAGGTAAAATAAGACGGATTACGCAAGCACAATCGCAGGGACGGATGCATGGACATCAGAATCTGCACCCCAAAACCACCCGACATGCCGCAGAAGCTTATCGCTCCGGACCACTACTGCGGTGTGCCTGCCCCTGTACCAATGTTATGAGGCGATTGCCTCGGTGACATCAATTACAGCTGGAAATAAGGATGATGTATGCCTGCTTCCTAGTAGATGCACTGGCTCCATATTTGTCCGCGAAATTTAAATCAATTCTAAACTTGTCGCTTTTCCATGGCTATGCTATGGTGAGACCGTGACACACCTTGCAATTGTCATGCCGTTAGCATGACAATTCCAAGGCTTCTCCATTGGATCTCCATGGATTATCAATTGGGAGACAAACCATGCTTTTTCCATTGCGTGAAAACACCACGATTTCCCTTTGGTTTTCCGATGTTTTTTAACAGTGGGATTCCTATGGTTTCTTCGCGGGGGGTTGAAGGAGTTTCGAAACAGCAAACCTGATATTCTTGCTTTAATTTCCTCAGCAGCATTTAATTACCATATGTTCCTCATTGAAATCATTGGTTCAAAATCCATGTCGATGCCACTGAAACATCCGCTGTGGCTGTTGGGACATTTTTCTGCCGTGTTCACCACGGTTTCATAAATCCCATTCATCTGAATATTTGTGATGCTACAGCGTTACTTACCGTGAACTGCTTAAAAATCTTTTTGTGTAAATTAAAAAATGATCTGCATCACAGTCGATGTTAGGTAGGTTGTTTTCCATCGATGGCAGCAATAATCACCGGAATTGCAAATAGAGTGAAGAGCAGCAACATTTGTGTGAACTTCGTGCTTCACGTGGGAATCTCGTAAACTCAAATATGACATTAACTGACGATTGCTTGGTAACGGACAACAATATTTAGCATGTGCCAAAAGTCACGCAACAGTTCGAGATGGTGCACCGTGGCTGAGGCATAACCGGAGTTTCATGGATCATGCGTTATTGCTGTTCTGTATGACCAATTCGTCTCTTCGGAACTCCATAAACCAGGGCGTAATTTCATTGCCTTCCTCTTTTCATTCAATATGTCTCATGAAATTTCATTACATTACTGAGTTCTTTCCATTCTTGCTTACTATTTTTATTCTCGTGTTGCACTAGCTTACCTGATTCAATCATCTCCAGATCGTACGTTTGGGTTGATATGTCGAAGAAAACATTCGCGGAAATTGCAAGTGGCTCTCTTTTAAAATTCGTCTTCTCATCGCCGATCTTCGTGTTTCCAGAACTTGAAATCTCTTCACATTGTGTGCTACTGAAATTACAAAAACCAACACCAGGCAGATTTTTAATAATTAGGTTGAACATTATGTGGAAACAGCCTTGTCATCCAGAGGTGAATAGGCTTAACAAACAGACATTAATTAATTATCAAGCATCAACTGCGAATATGAGAACAAAATTGCGATAACTAGATTATCTGCAGTCTTTGTGTAGTTAAAGTATTCGCTTCATGGCGATTTGAGCTCCACGCATGAAATAAATTACGTAAGCAATTATGAAAGCAATAATCATTAAAGCAATTATGTATATTACATAGTACAGGGTCCTCACCTGTTTAAGGAAATAATTAGAATTTCCGTGGGCGGTCGGGAAATCAGTTTACGGCATCAACTTTATTAATCAAGATATTATACACAGAACGTGGTGTTCGCAAGGTGAACTTTACGTTTGCTCCTAAAGAGATATTCAACAGTGGAATTTAGGCAAATAAATAAAAAAGAAAATCAATAACACGGTCATATTTCTACTATACAGCTTTATGTTGCTGCTGAAATAATTACTTACAGATAAAGATGCTCCTTCCCATTCGTAATAATCCTATCTCATGTGGAAAATTCAGTGATGTAAACGGTAAATAGTCGCTTAATCATACTCATTGTACAAACACTGCGGCAATCAACGCAACTTTGTCAGAACTGTACCAACATATGTCATCCCCCAGCGGACCAAAATCATACAACAAGCACAGATCCCAAACATAGCCCATGTCGGAGTCACGGTGTTTGCCCGATAAAGAAGAAATTGGATCCCATTCAATGAAATTATGACGCAGCACGTATACCCACTTAATAGAATGTGACCTTTGTTTCAATTCATTCACTTACGGTAACCAAGACAATATTCGTTCAAAAGCAACCTACGTAGGTCAAGCCTGCCGTAAGAATTCTCCGTGGAATTTTTCCCAGTACCTTGTGATCATATTTTGAAGATTTTTGTGTGTAACGGTGCGGATCAACAAGATCATATGAGGTAAGAGTACTGCCATGGGGTTGAGAGCTCTCAGAAATCGCTTACGGTTCACAGTCTTTAAAAAAATAAAAAATATGAACAAAAAAATTAAAAAAAATATTTCTACCTCTATACATGTTGACCCTTTATCCAGCGACTGGCATTTGCCACATGTTTCGGACGAGGTACGATTGTTGTAAAAATTGAAAGCCGAAAAGAAGATTGAACATTTATAGTTCCAAAATATGTTCGGCCAAATGCCGAAAAGAAGAATGGACGTTCATAGTTTCAAAATTATAAGAACTATGATTTTCCAATATCTCCCCGATTTTGAAACGCCGACATCTACAGATATTGCCCCCGAAATAAGGGTAAAGAATTTTCTGCTCGTCAAGGTAAGCCAGCTACATAAAAAGAATCAGGCGAATGAGGTATGCAAAGATCCTCCGCAATATCGACGTTGAAACGCTTTGGATCTAGGCGAAGCAAAAACCAGTATTAGGCTTCTATCGCATTTCAAAGGGGAAATCTAAGCAAAATTTGGGAACATTACACGCTGGGTTAGATTCAATCTGGTTGTCCTAAACAGTCATTAAATTCTAGACCCAATATCATTGATAGATGCCTTGATACTGAAACATAGCTCTGTAGCGATGACAATCAACTGGTTAAGTTTGAGATTTTCGTTGCTCCTATTAGGAATCAGGTTAGGTATCATAACCTTGACTTGTAGTGTTGGTCTATCGAATTTTGACATCAAAATCCGATGGGCGTTGTACGCGATGTTCTATGATCGTTGGTAAAATCAGTCCACACCATACCGCAAGCGCATGAAGGGTATGGAGAAAAAATAATTCTGCTTGCACCAGCGGATCTATTTACCGCCTCTTCATGAAAATCCGTGTAAAATTTCCTGAGTCTGAATTCAGGAAAGATGCAAGACTCCAAGCTGGAACATCTTCTATCATAACAAATGCAAATTACTTCAATTATGGCCGAAAACATTGTGCAGCAGGCAGTGATGCAGAACTAGCTCTCAAATAAAATCTTCATGATGCACGTAAATCGGAGCTGCATTCAAACTTATTGCTGGCTTCTATTTTTTACACACCAGCTTTTCTGAGGAAAATTAAAGATTCTATTGCTTGTGCCTGTTCATGGCAATCTCAAAGTGAGAATGGGCTTCTTCTCAATCATTTAAACGAGGACCTATTTTCTTTGAATCCTTCGATTATGGCACAGTGTTGCATCAATTTCTTGCATATTAAATTATCACACAGACCATATTCATTTTTTTCTAAAGTTTCAAGCTACTTACCTGAATCTAACATCTATGTAGATACATCATTGAAAACTCAAACAGATCGAACTTCTCTCTCGTGAGAAGTCGTACCATCGTCATGGTTTCTTGCTTGCCCCTACCATCGTCATGGTTTCTTGTTGAAGAGAAAACAACACGAAACAGAGTTTTGATAATTAGCTTGTGCATGCACACAACAGCGTTTGCAACCAAAAGCAATTGAGTAAAAGAGGCAGGCTTTCTCAAATGCTGTGTTATCGACAGAGGCGATTAGTTCAATTTTCTATGAAAAGATGACCAGCAGTTTTTGTGCAATTAAAGTGTGATTAAAGTATGAAATTTCTGGTTACCATGTTGAAAGCAATTAGGCACCTCAAAGAGGTACAGGGTACTCAATAGTTAGAGAAATAATTAATTTTTCCTTGCATCGACTGTATGCCAGGCTATGGCGTTAATTTTAATTTGCAGGAAAAATACACGAAATCTGGTGCATAATTTCTGGAAAGGTTGCAAAAAAACAAATTGTGAATAGAGTTCAATCAGAGTGACAGATAGCCAACATTCGGTGACATGTTGCGACTGGGATGAAGTTTTGCCAACATAGACGCATCATCCCATTTCGTTTTAATTCTTTCTTTTGGGTCACCTTCAATCACGGCAAAGCGTGAAATAGATTCAAAATGAATTTCATCCTCACCAACTTTGATGCGATCAATCCACTTCTTCAGAACCATATACACAAAATCATCGTCCGGTGAAATAAAAAAAAAATTCGCACACAAAACACCAACACCAAACTTCCGTCGGGCTCACGGCATTTTCCCCAAAGGAATAAGTAACCTAGATCCAAGTCGCTCTTTTACGTAACTAACTTGGTGGTCAAAAAGGACAATTTTTCTTGGATTTTTTTATCAACCGAACTTCTAACGATATCTCTACTAAATTAGGACAAGCAATTCTGGCATTAAGCAGTTCCTATCAAATCCAAACTTTCAATTTCAGAATTCCACAATTTCCGTCTGCAAATTGTTCTGAATATCCGTGTATCAACATCAATTGCGGAGTAAATTTATATTCTTGTGTTATTTCTGTTTAATTATATTAGAATAAATTTATTAATTTATATTTAGATTATTTTTCTGGACTTAACAGTGCTGGATATGTCAGCGCAAAGTCAAAAAGAGCAAAAATCTGAACTTCTGATCGAATTTTTGCAAGACTCACCAAGAAGTACGATGGCTGTAATCTGGTAAATTTTGAAACGAACCTCTTTTCTTTTCCTATGAAACTAAATATTTGCACACGTTTAATTGAATGAACTTCGCCTGCCAGCATTTAAGTGATTACCCACAGAATTCCGACAGAAAATCGGAACACGCTTTGACCTGTGAAATCTAACCACTACTGACATATCTTGTCCAGCACTGAAAGTAAGAAAATTTCTGCCCTCACTCCTGTGAACGTACGCTGCTAATTGCAATGAGTCACGGTTCGTTAGCAATGACTGGTTTCTGATTCAATGATATACGTGAGCTACTGAATTTTTTAAAAAACAACATGAGGCAGATTTTTAATAATTACTCGTAGGTTGAACATTATATGGAAAACAGCCTTGTCATCCAAAGCAGATTAGGCTTAACAAGCAGAACTTAGTTAATTATTAGGCGCCAACTGCGATTACGAGAACGAAATTTCGATGACTAGATGACCTGCAGTTTTTTGTAATTAAAGTATTCGCCTTCAGGGCAATTTGAGCGCCACGATTGATAGCAATTATGTAGATCGCGTAGTACAGGTCCTCATCGGTTTAGAGAAGTAATTAGATTTTCCATGTACGGTCGGGAAGTCAGTTTTCTGCATCTCCGTTTTTATGACAAGGTTTTTTACACAAAATGTGGTTCATTTTAGCACGGTAAGCATTACGTTTGCTCCAAACAGAAATTCAAAATGGGAATTAAATCAAATAAAAAGAATAAAGAAAATCAATCACACAAACATTTTACGGGTTTATGTATGTTGCTGCTGCAATAATAATTTCCTACAGATAAAGATGCTCTTTCCCGGTCGTAATGAGGTATGGGTCATGCCATGGGTGCAGAGAACTGTCAGAAATTGTCTGCGATTCACAAAAAACAGATGTTTACCCAGCGGCTGGCATTTGGCACATGTTCCGGTCAAGAATCGATGTTTGAAAAATTGAAATTCGTAGAAAAATAATGCAGGTTCAATGTTCCAACATAATAAAAAAGCAATGCTACTTATTTGCCGCGAAAATTTAAATCCATTCGAAACTTATCGCTTTTCCACGGCGATCCCATGGGGAAAAGATGACAACACCAAGCAATTGACATGCCGTTACCATTGTAATTCCATGGCTTCTCCATTCTCCACGGGATTCCGATGGATTTCCCATTGGGAGATACACCATGTTTTTCCATTACGTGATAATACCACGATATCCCTGGGGTTTTCCAATGTTTTTTTCACCGTGGGATTCTCATGGTTTTTTCGTGAGGGTGTGAAGGAGTTTAGAAACAGTTTTCTTAACATTCAGGCTTTATTGTTTCTCAGCACCATTAAATTCCAATGCGTCCCTCATCAAAATCATTGCTTGAAATTCCATGTTAACGCAACAGGAAAATGTTTTTTCGCTGGACCACCGGCAGTGGCTTTTGGGACATATTTCTACCGAGTTCACGGTTTCATAAATACCTTCATCAGAAGATGTGATGCTACGGCGTTACTTACCGTGAACTGCGTAAAAAGGTTTTTGTATAAATTTTAAAAAGAGATCTTCATCACTTCCTATGTAAGGCAGTAGCTTTTCATTCATTGGCGGCAGCAATAATCACCTGTATTGCCATAATCCCGTGAATTGCATCTGAAACCAGAATTGATGAACACCTGATATGTCCAAGTATTGCCTGAAAATTGAGAAGAGTGTAATCCTGCAGAACTTGCAATTCAATAAAATCCATATTGAATACGACACTCAAAATATGGGATCCATATTCAAACTTTTGGTAGTCATTCAATTTTAGAATAAAGAAAATCAATCACACAAATGTTTTACGGCTTTATGTTGCTACTGAAATAATTCCCTACAGATAACGATGCTCCTTCCCGGTCGTAATAATCCTATCTCATATGGCAAATGCAGTGACGTTAAGCTGAAAATAGTCGCCGAATCGCAATAATTTTACCAACACTGCGGCATTCAACGCAACTTCGTCAGAACTGTATCAACAAACGTCATCTAACGCGGACAAAAAATATACCACAAGCACAGTTCCCAAAGAAAATCCATATCAGAGTCACGGTGTTTACCCAAAAAGAAGAAAATATGATCTCGTTCGGTAAAGCCATAACGCAGCTCAATTTCACCGAATAAAAGAGATTTTTAAATAAAAAAAATGCACATCACCGTTTTCACCAATAGACCTACAAACGATCCCTATTTAAGGTTGAACCAGCACGACCTATTGCTGGTCTAATCTATTTCTTCAAATTTTAGGAAACCGAGGAAGTTTCATTATCCCTTATTCTAGAGACGAAGTGGATTTCTTTTGTAGTTTTAACCATCGTTTAGGATAGTAGCAATTTGTAACTCGTGGGAACACTGTCCACCGTTAGAGATTTTCAAAGTGTTGTTTCCGAACAAGGCAGAGATGGCTCGGTTTCACAATGGCGAAGAGATTCCCAGGCTCTTAAAAAGGCAAAAGCAGCATCTTTGAGTGGTATCATTATGAAACTGATGAGAAGTTTCGATTGAGTTGATAGAGTTTGAAAGTCGTGAGGTGATTCGGGTGTGAGGAAATGGAAGCGGAATGTGTTGAGTCGAAAGCACAATCCCATGATAGGGATCGGCTGAAGCAAAGGCAGAGGGATAGCTGAAGGAAGGAGTATAGATGAGGCTGCAGGAACAATCAGACGGATTACTCAGGGAGATGTTGCAGGGATGGATGCCCGGACATCAGAATCTGCCGCAACCACAATCCCTATCATGGGATTGTCATAATAAACAACACATAATAACTACATGGGGTCCATTGCAGTAATAATTATCTGTTGTAGCTATATCGGTAATTTCCTACTACTGCGTGGGCCCCATGTGAATAAGTTGCATGGGCACCAGGTGGAAAAACCATGATAAGAGCTCACTCACTTCATTCCCAAATGGGTCGCATATGAACCACACATGGTATGGGAAATTATACCCCAACCCCCATATCACCATGTCATCCAGATGAGGTACGCGTGATGGGCCCATATGCGTGATCCGTTTGGGTTATTGGGATTTTTGTGAATAATGCAAAAGATTTTATTCATGGTAAAACTAGGCTGTTCAAAATGAAATCTCCCCGAGGTACTTAGAATGCTCCGATTTCAATGAAATTTTGGATTTTTGTTCTTTTATTAGTTTTATTTTGGTTGCCAAAACAGTTGAGAAGATTTTGCTGTTTTCATCGTTCTAGTCATGCGTTCAGTTCACTTTGAAAATGAACAAAATTGAGCACAGGTCAGTTCTTGAATTTTTGACTGTGGAAGGTATGAAGCCCAAACTTATCCATGAATGCATGGGAGCAGTTTAATTTTTCTTGAATTAGCCCCATCTTTCTCCGATAATTCAGGAGAGTTTTTCTTCCGAGTGTGTTTTCACACAAGATGAAAGCTGGGTGCACCGTTTCAACCAAGCAGGAAAGCGTGCAGTGGAAACGACCAGCCCAGCATTTGGCATTCATGGTCCAGCCTTCAGCTGCAAAAATGTGATGCTCCCAGTTTTCTGAACCGAAAATGGTATTTTCATGACTGATTTGGAACGCTTCCAGGTTACAATTTTCGGTTCAGAAAATTTCATGTTTATGTTGTTTCGTAGAACTTGCCCTGAAATTTCGACTGATCTGCAAGAAATCATACACCCCCATGGTTACCTCAATTTGGTCCACTTTCGAGAGTTTGGGGGCATAACATGGAAATTGTTTTGTTTGCACCAGAAACAACTCTAGGAATTTTCGAGAAGCAATAAGCGGCCACACTCTTTTTTATCTATACACAGTCAACAAATTTAAGAGCAGATCCCAAACTTTACAAGACAACTAGTCATTTGTATCAGAAAATATTGACACAATCTGAAATAGACTTACTCCGGATGTAGGATTACATTATGTCCTTGATCAGAAACGAGAAAAGGACTTTATACATGCTTGCTCAGCCAACAACTCTTCCAATTGGTGGTATCCCTTCTTTCGAGAAACATACGCGAACCACTGATTTTTAACTAATTACGAAAATGAAAGATTCTACAGCGAGGCGCCTTGATAAGAGCTGGTGCATTTCCATGCCAAAAGCCTAAGCAATTACATGGCAATAAGATATGGATTAATACGCAAAGACATGACTTGTAGATTCAAGTCATTATCTGTAGCAAGTATGCGCCACTTTACAGGGTTACCGTGCTAGGTATGTGGGCTTTGATACCTACAGGGTACCACACTATGCGACATAAATTTTTAACTAATTAAATTCTTCTTACATGGTTTTTCATCCAGTCTGTAGACTTACTCGTATGATCATTCCAGTTGAGATAGAAATGCGGTGAACATCTTTGCAACAGAAAAACCGAATTAAGAATCAAAATTTGAGATCTCGCTCTACACAATCAATAATTCGTACCATCGTACTACGACAAATTACTTATTCTCATAGTTCACGGCATGCAGGTATTAGGCGCCTTGGGTTCGATCGATTACTTTTTGAAGATGTACATGGGTGATTTTCATACATCTCAGGTGTAAATTCGAAATGATTGTCATCTCCCACCTACTACAGGGAAATGCTGAACGCACTGCTAGAAAGGCAGTAAAATTTACATCATATTGTATATCTGACACCATTGCAGTCGATACAAGAGATTGGCAAAAACGTGTTACAAAACAAATGTTTCAGTGAAATGGACGTTCCCCCAAATAGATGTACTCCGGTGGGGATTTACTCTGGGCTTTAAGTTACTTGGAAGGATTTCAAGTTCCGGTTGAGGAGATAGGCAAAACAAATTCATTCAGTAACACAAGGAGAAGGAAAGGTATGTGCAAAGAAACAAAGTCCGGCAATACATGCCAAATTGGACGCTACAGGCAACTGTTTTGATTGACCAACTTCCGAAAGAATGTTCCGAGAATGAATTTTATTGGGCTGATGGGACAGGTTTTGCACAAAACAGGCAACCCCTCTCGTTTGGGTCTTTAGATCATTGGCATCGGCTACTGAAAGCCCTGTTCAGCGTCACGCAGATGAAGGAGACCCTCTGTATCGAGTGGTAATTTTGCGTGTTCTGGTCGCAGTTAATTATCGTGTCGATGTGTTTTTCGATCTTCAGAGATGATTAAATGTTCGTTATATTTCATAATTTGGAGAAATTACTTCTTAACGTTGGAGAGTTGGTCAATTTCAAGCAGCATACTCGGATCGCTGGATGGAATTCAATGTTTAGACTATAACAGATTGGAACCATATTGCAGAGACAGATTTCAGTGTAGTTGGCGGATGAAATTGACAGTCGTGAGCTAAGAATATTGCTGGAGGGCTATCTGCAATTGGAGTATCCAAGTTCAGAGTAAAGCTCAAACCATTGATGCCTTTTTTCCTTTTAGAATCTCGTTCAAAATTAGATCGATTTTTCACAGACGATTGGGTAATACCGAGCGATTGTAGTGCATAGCGCGCGGTTTTATACGTGATTGAGAGAGAGATCAAAAAATCTCATATCAGTGCTTCATCATGCTCATAAAAATGAAACTTGTTGAGCGTCAAAATATCATAACTGACGCACAATCTCCTGAAACGGTTTCCAAATCCCCAAAATAGGCACATATGAGCACGTGAACTGTAATTTTAGGTCCAGTTTTCGATTTTGATATCCTCAGAACAATGTAAAAACAAAATATTCAATGTGCTATGACCCCCATTTCCAAAGGACAAAGAAATATACATTTGCTGGTGTCTCGGGGGACCCAACCGAGCCGTGATCAATTCTATTGTAAAGCCGCATTTTGCATATTGATTCTTCAACACTGACTAAACCAAAAACATTCAGAGAACAGCAAAATTTGGAACGTGTGACCCCATAAAACGAAATTTAGCCCATATAAGCAATGCACCAATGCAAAGCAATCAATGTTTGTGGATTTTGGTGTTGGCGAATCAATGTGGGAAATGGGTCTTCTCTGATCAGAAATTGTTGTGCACGGCCTCCGTTGTCGCATCACACCTCAATGGTGTTGCATTATGGGACCTGTACGGATATCAAGGAAAATAAATATGGCATTTTTTTGCTTTCCCGTTTTGGTTTTCATTGCTCTGAGGAACTCAAATTTGAAGAATGGGACCTGGGCGGTGAAACTGAGTTCAGCCTCCTTTGCCCTCCTTCTGGCCCAATTTTGGTTAATTTGGGGACACATACTGTTGCATGGGCGACGGATCACATTTTGTTTCCGAACAAGTTAAATTTGCTTGAGCGTGAGGAAATTTAGTGTGCATTTGGTTGTGTTTTCTCTGGAAAACCCTGAATAAAAACTCAATATTGCTTTTCAGCAGATCCCTCATCATAAATCATTGGGATTCATGATTCAGTAAATTTTTCAAAAATTCGTGTAGTTTTTTTTTTGTTTCAAAAATATGTAGTTTGAAGCTCGCAGACAAATAGACACTGGTTCAATATATCGGCAATTTGAAAAAAAAACGTGTGTACTGATGAACACAATTTTAAATGGAAAACCTGATGCAATTCAGATCCTCTCAATTTCAGACGATGGCATGCATGATGATTTCCGATGAGCACTGCAGCACTGGAAGCCAGCAACTTCTGGACCGACGTCGCACGCCTGGCGATATCTGTTCCAAGTGTATTGAGTAGTTCCGATAACATTCGGCCTTGAATGAAACGACGTTTTGACATTCCATGTGCTCGAGTTCCACTCCATTTCTAATTGTGAACGAATTTTATTAAACATCCGGTTTGCAAAAAATAAACATCTATCCGGTGACGCATGGGAGGTCCGAATAAATTGGGGTCTTAGAACAAATTGGGGTCTTTCTAGTTCCTTGTTGTGATACAGTACACATTTCCATTTGAATATTTATCGCATTTAAAGCGTTTTTGAATAAGATTAAACTATAGCCGAATATTTTTGTCATCTTACAGATATGCAGCGAAATTATGAACTACTTGGATCAGCCCCCATAAGGGCATTTTACATGGGATCCATTGCAGTTATTATGTGTTGGACCAAAAAAGGTAATTTCCTACAATATCACAACTCCATGCTTGACCCCCTACGGGTACTACTGCGTGGGCCCCATATGAATAAGTTGCATGGGCACCAGGTGGAAAACCATGATAAGAGCTCTCTCATTTCATTGCCATATGTTCGCATATTGACCACACATGGTATGGGAAATTATACCCCAACCCCCATATCACCATGTCTTCCAGATGAGGTACACGTGATGGGCCCATATGCGTGATCCGCTTAGGTTATTGGGAATTTTGTGAACGATGCAAACGTTTTTATTCATTTACACGGCTCAACAGCAGTCCACAAACACAGGAGCTCGGTTTAAACTCAGGAGCCATTCTGAATACATGGCATCGCGCGCTGCAAATCATCATGACAATTGTGTAAGGTGTCAAGCTGCATTTCGCCCTGTTGAAATTAGATGGCCCCTGTATTAGCCTGGTCTTCAAAATATCGCCTATTTTCGATTACTTTTGATGAGATACGTATTAAGACAACACTCACATATGTTCCACGCTGAAATATAAGTTTGTCAAAAAAGTCATATCAAAATGAAGTTCGCTCATATCCTAAACCTAAGTTATCGCGTATTGTTAGATAAAGAAGATCGCATTCATCTGGCTGGACTTAACCCTAAGCTCGACTCAGCCTGATCCTAACCTTGATTTCCCTGACCCTGACTCAGAAATTGGACAATAGGGAATTACTAACACATGTACTCGTAAAGTGTCACACCCTATACTCTGAGATCTGAGGAAATGGATCACAATACATAACTTAACAGTCAACTCATTGTTTTACCTGTTTAAAGCGCACGAAGGACTAAGAGAATGGAGAATGTTCTGGCCGATATACAGATATGATGTCTGATTATGATGCAAACCCGTCTATTATTTCCAAAAACTAGAATCTTGAATTGCATGATATGATCCGTCATGGACATGGCGACGGCTGCTAAACCACTAAAGATGCCGAAGTTGCCAAAGTGATGAACAAAACGCATGCCGAGATATAGATCACTGCTGAGCAGCAGCTCAGGGTGCAAAAGTGAAGGACTCGGAGGGTGTTGCACCTGTAAGTGAAGGATGAATGTTTCTTTATGGGAAAATGCTGAAATTGTTTCTAAACAAATTCAGAGAACTTCAAATGAAATATTTACAGAGAGTAGCGCCGGTAAAATCGCCATGCATCAGTATTTCTTTCGAATATGATGCTGAAAACAAGAACCCGCATTTAAACGGAAAACTGGACTTCAATTAACAGAAACCCAGTTCCTTTCTCAAAAATAAAATCAGATTTCTTGGCAGTGCACATAGCAATCGCACTACAGGGCCAGGCTATTTTAAAAAAGTATCTCGTCCGAAACATATATTCATTTCCTACGTCGTATTGTGTAAAATGGAATTTAATTATTTTAAGGATTATTCATCATTCTCGCGAATTACATTAAAATTAAATTTGCTGTCACTCACCTGAATCTGACGTTTTTAGATCGTGTTTTTGAATAATTGATATATCAAAGAATCCCTTCACGGAAATTGCAAGTAGCTCACCCGTGAAGAGTCGTCCCATCGTCGCAGCGTTTCTCCGGAAAATGACCAAATTTTTTAAGACTCGATATCTGTCCACACTGAGTCTACGAATGACATTTGCAAAGAAAACATTGCGAAAGAGATTTTTGTTAATTAGCTTGTGCATGCGCAAAACAGCCTTTGCAACCAAAACCAATTAAGCTAAAGAGGCAAGCTTTCTTAAATTCCGAGTGTCGACAGAGGCGATTAGTTCAATTTTCTATGACAAGATGACCTGCAGTTTTTGTGTAATTAAAGTGTGATTAAAGTTTGAAATTTTTGGTTACCATGTTGAAAGCAATTAGGTACATCATAGAGGTACAGGGTTCTCAACAGTTTCAGAAATAATTAGTTTTTCCTAGTAAGGACAGCAAGTCAGTCCTTGGTGTCAACTTTATCGCATGACTGGAAAACAACACAAAATGTGGCATAATTTCTGAAAAGGTTGCATTTATTTTGTTCCGAGAAAAGGAAAATCGGCAATGGAGTTCAATCGCAGTGATAGATGGCCAACATTCGGCGACATGTTGCGACTTGGATGACTTCTTTCCGATAATGACACGCGGATTACATTTCATTATACAGACTTTATTTTCGGACACCTTCAATCACAGCAAAGCATGAAATGCGTTAGGATTCAAAATCGATTTCATACTGATAATTTGATGCGTTCAATTCACTTCTTCAGAACAACATCCACAAAATCATCGTTCAGTGTGCGATAATAATTTCACAAACAAAACTCCTAAACCAAACTTCCGTACGGCTCACGGTTTTTACCTAAAGGAATAGGTAAACCAGATCATACACGGACGCTCTTTAACGTACGGATAACATACTCGGTTATCAAAAATTGCCAATTTTCTGTTCGTGGATGTTTTTATCAGCAGAACATTCAACGATACATCCAACTGAGTTGGGACAAGCAATTCATGCATTAAAGAGTCTTGTAGTTGTGCGTTGGCTCAGTTGTTTACTGATCCCAAATTATAGACAGATGTGCATCTAAGCAAGGCTCCATTTTGATCCGGAAACAACTGTACAAATGCACAACTGATGCATATAAATGGTCCAAGGAAACCAGAACAATTTTATTAAACAGTTTTATTCTTTCAATTTCAGAATTCCACAATATTGCGGACTTCCAATTTTCCTGTTTCAGGAAAAAAAAATCCAGAGGCATTTCAGTTATTCGTGTGTATTTTTCATTTAATTTATACTCGTATTGTAATCCTCTTCAATTTTTTTAAAATTCAAACAGATACGTGTTATGGTGGTAATTTATGAAAAATATGACTTAAAAAGGTATTGTGTTATCAAATTATCAAATGATTGTTTCGTTTTTTATTTATTAGTGATGTTTGCAACGGACATTCTGAGAGCGGGATTAGTTTTTCTTGACTAGACTGTACCAGATATGTTATATCGCACACGATCAATTTGATCTTGGAATTGCTGTCAGCGTCTCTTTCGGAGAAAACAAAATTTTTTAACAAAGATCATTATCATACAAGTTAGTGAAAGAGGTACTCCAGTTCTAAGAGCTGATCATCCTCTGCGTCCTGTTCGATCATCAGCAATATGCCCGCCTATAAAGACGGCGAATTTGACATTTTCGTCAAATACTTTCGGTGGCTCTTTATTCTGGCAGATTAAGATAATTTTCACCCGTGTAATTTCTGAAGTAGTATGCATCATGCTCCTGAACTGCTCATTTGTATATGACGTGTATGTATTATGAAGCCACACAATATGCATTCTTTTGCCAATGGAAAATGGCGGTCAAAATTCTCATCCCAGCCAGGATCCTTATGAGTTCCACCTCTCCCTCATCCTCTATCTCTTAAAAGCATTAAAAATGCCAATAAACAAACAAAAACATATTGCAATATCGTAATTCAAATTCGAAGATTCTAGGCTACGAATTTTCCAGAAAGATAACTCCAGCTGGTCCTGTCAGTGGCCCAAAGAACGCTTGACATATTTCTGACTCACTTTCAAGATAAGTTCATTTCAAAGCAGAAAACTTGAAAGCAGATTTAGCAAGAGTTGCGGAAGTTCCTTCCCAAATTTGAAGAGCATGATTAGTTGTGTCAGATAAGCATCAGTGGACAGGGTCAGCCATAAGACCGATTCCTTCAAAATTCAAAGTCAGGAATGGTTTCATATGACGCAAAAAGCGAAGGTAAACGCTGCACGTTAAAAGTAGAGAAAAGTAGAGAAAAGAGTTGACCAAAACAAGCTTAGTGATAAACTGCTTAACTTAATTCGAAAATCTGGTATCGTATCGGTTGTAAAAGTCTTAGGTAACACACACTTACAGTGAAAGTAAATCATGCTTTTTTAGACTCACATGAAATCAATGATCGTTGTTCTTTTCGCATGCAGTGAAAATACGCATTCCCTTTCAAATGTATGTGGCATACGAAAATCGTCTGGTTACCTAACTGCCCGATTAAAATTATAACCGTTTGCAAGAAAAGATGTCATCTATTATAAATATAATATACATCTTCATCTTAATGAAAATACTTCGGTTCTTTTCGTAAAAACAGCACCAACAATGTAAATTTATGCATGGTTAGTTATGATTAAAACAAATGGTCAGCCGTTCAGTGGGGCCCTGCTGGATGGATCCTCTATAGGATATGGAAAACGGTGAATTTCACAGAAAATAGCTACAAAAACAAACTGAAATGAAGTTCCAAGACATTTGGGCAATCTGAAATAATAGTTGCAGAATTTTAAAGTCGCCAATTTGATCACAAACAAAAACTGCAATAATTGGAGATGTTTCATGCAATGAAAGAGGAACCATCTTCTGTTCTTACATTCAAATGCTTCTCATTATTAAAAAGCTTTTACCACCGATTTTTAACGAAGAACGAAAATGAAGGAATCTGCAGCGAAGCGCCTTGATAAGAGCTGGTGCATTTCCACGCCAAAGTCCTAAGCAACTGAAAGCATAAGAAATGGAAAATTACGCAAAAACATGACTCGTAGCTTCATGTAATTATCTCTAGCAAGTATGCGCCACTTTACTGGGTTCCCGTGCGATATTTGTGGGCTTTGATACCTAGAGATTACACACACTATGCAGCATAATGTTTTACCTAATTAAATAATAATTACCTGGTTTTTCATCCAGTCTGTAGACGTATGAACATTCGAGTTGAGAGAGAAATGCGGTGAACATCTTTGCACCAGAATAACGGAATTCGGAATCAAAAGTCTAGATCTCGCACCACACTAACAATAAATCGTACAATCTAACTGGAATTATAAGCAGATAGGAATTGGGCGCCTTGGATTCAATGGATTAATTTTTAAAGAGTACAGCAGGAGCGATTGTCATACATCTCAAGTGGAAATTCGAAAAAATTGCCATCTTCCCTCCTACTACAAGGAATTGCTGGACGCACTGCCAGAAAGGCAGTAAAATTTACATCATATTGTGCATCTGACACTATTGCAGTCGAAACCAGAGATTGGCAAAAACGTGTTACAAAAACAAATGTTAGACGGAAATTGAGGTCCCCCATGGAGGTGTACTACGGTGGGGATTTACCCTGGACTACAAGTTACCCGGAAGGATTTCAAGTTCCGGTTGAGAGGAATAGTGAAATCAATTTATTCAGTAACACACACGAAGGAAAAGTATATGAAAAGAAACAAAGTCCAGCAACACATGCCAAATTGGCCACTAAAGGCAACTGTTTTGATTGACCTGCTTCCGAAAGAATGTTCCTATAATGAATTTTATTGGGCTGATGGGACAGATTTTGCACAAAAGCAGGCAAACCCTCTCGTCCGGGTCTTTTAATCATTAGAATCGGCTACTGAAAGCCCTGTTCAGCGTCAAACAGATGAAGGAGACTCCCTGTATCCAATGTTAATTTTGCGTCTTCTGGTCTGGGTCGTTGTGTTTGTCGATCTTCAGAGATGATTAAATGTTCGTTATATTTGATAATTTGGAGAAATTAGTTCTCCACGTTGGTTAGTTCTCCACGAAGAAAAATTATTCTGCTGTCACTGACAGTTCTATGTGCCGGTTGTTCATGCAAACCCGTGTAATATTTTCTGAAACCTGTGTTCATAAAATGTGCAAGATTCCAAGTGGGAACACCTTCTAACAAAACAAATGCAAAGTTCTTCAAGTAAGGTGTGAAACGTTGTGCAGCAGGCAGTGCTGCAGACTCGATGCCAATCAAAATCTTCCTAGAGCATGATGTACATAATGTGGAGCCACATTCAAACTTATTGCAGGCCTCTATTTTTTGCACACCGGCTTTTCTGCAACAAATTAAAGATTCGATTGCTAGCGCCTGCTCTTAGCAATCTCAAATTGACAACAGTCTTCTCTCTAAAGATTGATTGAATTGCTTTAAAAGTGAACTTATTTTTTTAATCCTTGGCTTGTTGCACATTGTAGCATATTTTCTTGCAGATAAAATAATCACACAGATCATGCTCATTGTAATCTGAAGTTTCAAGCTTCTTACCTGACTCAAATATCTATTGTTCGCACGTAGCGTTGATATTCGTAAATCGCTGAATACTCTCAAAGCGATCCAGCATCTCTCTCGTGACAAGTCGGACCATCGCCATGGTTTCTTGCTCGCCAGTAAATAAATTTTCAGAACTTGAAATCATTCCAGGCGGTCTGCCAAGCGCAACTTTCAAACTCAGCATGCCCGGCATTAAATAATAAGCTTATACACGTATAATATGCGCAAACTATGCTTCGCTACCAAACCAATTAGGCCTTAGAGGCAGGCTTTCATAAATCCTGAATCATCGATTGAGGGAACGAGTTCACATTTTGCACAACAAGATGACCGGCAGTTTTTGTGCATTTAATGTGTTCGCTCTCTGGTCAATTGAGGCTACCCCATTAGAAGTAATTAGTCGATCATAGACATGCAGGACCCTCATCGATTTTTAAAGAAATATTACACTTTTCCTCATAAGGACTGGGTAAGTATTTGGCCTCCATTTGTTGTTTGGTAGGAAAAATTCTCAAAAAGCGCAGAATGTTTAGCAGAGCCAACATAAAGTTTGTTTAGCAGAAGTAAATTGACTGTGTCAGAAGCGTTGAAATTTTGCAACACTTCGGCAACAAACTGCGAATGGAATAACAACTTACCGATAAATATTCATAATGTCATCACAGTTCGCAGTAGATCCCTTCTTATGTAGCTTCTCCAGTTTCGGTCACGCATGAAGTGATTTCGGTGTTGCATTTATCCTTTTCGACCTTGGCCGTTGAATGCCACTTCTTCAGAATTATATCCAAAAGGGCATCGTCCAGCCTAAAATTATTATTCCAGAATGATTGTTCCTTAACAAAACAACCATCAGAATCATGTTTTCGACCAAAGAAAGCAGTAACTAAGATCTTACTATAGATCACTCAATAATCCACTAAATCACAGAGTGTGCGTTACCAAATTAAACTAAAGCGCACGAAGAATGTTTTAGCAGCTACGCATCTATGATTTTGATTATTATGCAAACCCGAGAATTATTTTCAAAAATTAGATCCTGATTTGTCCGATATGATCCGTTATGGGTATGGCCACGCCTGCTAAGGCTCCAAATATGCCGATGGTTTCAATAGTGAAGAGCAAAAATCACGCCGAGATATAGATCACCGTTGAGCAGCTGCTCAGGGAGGCAAAGGTGAAGGGCTTGGAGAAAGTCGCTCCTGTAAGTGAAAGATGAATGTTTCTTAATGGGAAAATGCTTTTTCTAAACGAATTCAGATAACTTCAAATCAAATATTTACAGTGAGTTTTGCCGGTGAAATAGCCATACATTAATGCTGAAAACGAGGACCCGCATTTAAGCGTAATGCTGAACTTCGATTTACAGAAACCCAGCTCTTTCACTGAATGTTCAATGAAATTTGCAAAGAAAAGGACAAAAAAAAGATTTTTGATTATAAGCTTGTTCATGCGCAAAACATCCTTTGCAACCAAAACCAATAACGCTTCAGAGGCAGGCTTTCTTAAATTCTGAGATGTCCATAGGGGCAATTAGTTCAATTTTCTATGACAAGATGGCCTGAAATTTTTGTGCAATTAAAGTAATCGCTTTCGAGGAAATTTTTGGTTACCATGCAGAAAACAATTCGGCACATCACAGAGACACAGGATCCTCAGCAGTTTTAGAAATAGTTAGTTTTTTTATAAGGACTTAAGGTCAGTCTTTGGCGTCAACTTCATCGCATGACAGGAAAATAACCCAAAACGTGGCGCAAAGTCTAGAAATGTTGCGTTCATTGGATCCAAGCAAAGGAAAATTGATAATGGAGATCAATCACAGTGATCCAAAATTCGGATACATGTTGCGACTGAGATGAATCCTTACTGACGAAGACCTATGCTCCCGTTTCATAATAAATTCTTCTATTTGGGGCACCTTCAAACACAGCGAAGTGGGAAATAGATTCACAACTGATTTCATCCTTTATCATTGATTATTTCTTTTCAACACAATAATATTTTCATTGTTGTGGAGGTAATAAGGACATATAATGTTGCCATTCTTGCTTACTATTTTTATTTTCATGCTGCACTAGCTTACCTGATTTAATCATCTCCAGACCGTATGTTTGGTTGATATATCGAAGAAAACATGCACAAAAATCGCAAGTAGCTCTCATCGGAAAAGTCGCCTTCTTACCAGCACTCTTCGAATTTGCAGAACTTGATATCTGTCCACATTGTGTGCTACTACAATTTTCTAAAACCAACACCAGAAGGACTTAATAATTAGGTTGTAATTATAAGGAAAACAGCCTTCTCACCCAAAGCCGATTAGGCTTAACAAGCAGGCATTATTTAATTACCAGGCGCCAACTGCGAATAAGAAAACAAAATTTCTAGATGTCCTGCAGTTTTTGTGTAATTAAAGTATTCGCCTTCTGGGCAATTTGAGCTCCGCGACTGAAAGCATATATGTCCATCACGTAGTACAGGGTCCTCATCTGTTTGAGAAGTAATTAGATTTTCCATGTACGATCGGGAATTCAGTTTTCTGCATCAACTTTTTATATCACAAGACATAAGACGCAAAATGTGGTGTATTTTAACAAGGTCAGCATAACGTTTGCTCCTAAACAGATAACCAAAATGGGAATTAAATAACAAAAAATAAAAAATAAAGTCTATCAGATTGCTATTATAATCGTACAACTTTATTCTGCAACGGAATTAATTACCTGCAGATCAAGATGCTCCTTCCCGTTCGTAATAATCCTATCTGATATGTCATATTCAGTGACTTTAAGAGGAAAATAGTCGCTGAATAACACTCGATTTACTAACGCTGCTACATTCAACGCTAATTCGTCAGAACTGTGCCAACAAACGTCATCGCCCAGCGGACAAAAATTATACCACAAGCCGAGTTCGCAAGCAAAACCTGTATCCGTGTCACTGTTTTTTCGAGAAACTAAGAAACTAGGATCTTTCTCGATCAAATAATAATGTAAAACTTTCAACGATTTAAAAGAATGATTTCTTACAAAAGATGTATTTGACAGTTTTATTCAACACATCCAAAAACAATTCATATTTCTGATTAATTTCTTTTCAATTTCTTTTAGGAAACAAAGAAATTTTCATTTTCGCTTATGATTGACAATAATTAGGCGTTCTAAAGGCTTTTTCCCACCCTTTGGGTTAGCTGTAATTTGGGACGCGTGGGAACACTGTGCACCGGTGGAGATTTTCAAAGTGTTGTTCCTGAATCTGTCAGAGATGGCTCGATTTCTCCTCGACGACAAATTTGTCTAGTGGAAAAGGCAAAAGCAGATCCTTTGAGTGATGTTTATTGACGATATTGACAAGATTTCGATTAAGTTTGAAAGTTGTGATGGGTGATCCGGGTACGGAGGAGATTGAAGCGCAGTGTGTGGATTCGAAAGAAGGGTCGGTTGCTGCATATTCTTATGTAGCCCGTTCGTCCGTCCTCGCGACCATGCTTTCTTAATACTTCTGATTTTTCCGTCGGCCTCACGGGCTTCACCTCTACTCGTTCATGCAACTATCGCACCGCCAGTTTCTGCAGCCGGTCCATGTCCTGCGATTGTATGTGTACAAAGTGAATTCGGAAACGGAATGAGAATGTGTGGTGTGTTGTGTCCGTGAGGTACAACACTCTGATTAATTGGTGGATTTAATAGTTTCTGCGTCCTCTGGGCATCATTTCAATTCATCCATTCCTGGTAACCTTGACAAAATTCTTTCGAAAGCAATCCACGTTGATCAAGCCTCCTATAAGAATTCTTTCCACACCTGTACGTGGATACGAATACTCTGACGAAATTTTTCTCAGTTCCTTATGATCGGATTTTGAAGATTTTTGTGCTTAACGGCGCAGATCAACGAGATCAGATAAGGAAAGAGTCATGCCATGGGGTTGAAATCTGTGAGAAATCGCCTACGATTCACAGTTTTTCAAAAAATAAAAGACAGTGACAAACACGAAAACAATTTCGGCCTCTGGAAATGTTTACCCAGCGACTGTTATTTGCCACATGTTCTGGTCCGGATACAATGTTTGTAAAAATAGTAAGTCGCAAAGGCGAAAGCAGGTTCAATGTTCCAAAATTAGAAAAGTAGCGCTTTTTCCAATCTGCTCGTGCGTATGATTTTGCAGAGCCAAGACATGTACAGATGTCACCTGTAATTAAGGGGCACGCATTTTCTGCTAGTCAAGATAAGCCAGCTAAATATTAAGATTCATAGTTACCACGATGAAACGTTTTGGTCCGGGGTGAGGTATAAAAGACAGTATTAGGCACATTTATAAATTAGATGTTAATTAGATTCCATTTGGTAGTCCTAAACAGCCATTAAATTCCAGACTCCAGAATCTTGAATTGTCCGATATGATCCGCATCGGTATCGGTATCAGATTTACTCTGTTCGACAGGTTTTCGTGCCATAAAGGCAATCATCAATTGTGAACGACAGAGGTTCATCATATACCAGGGAAGGTAGGGGAAGGGATGGGAAGGAAACGCGACCGTCGGCTGCATTATCGAAAGGAGGGGTAAAGGGAAAAGGAGGGGAAAGGACCGCGAAGAGATCATCGGAATGTGGACGGGGCCTAGCAATCATTTCAGACAACCAAGCAGACACACACTTACACAACCAGGCAAGATCCAACTTAAGCAATCATCTAACACTCATCTCCTCATGTACTCGTATACCCATTCACAATCTCAAAAAATACACAGGAAATGCAGGATGCAGGTATGTAGGTAAAAAAACAAACAAAGAAAGAAAAACAAAGAAAAGGAAAGAGAAAAAAGAAGCAGAAAATGGGGATCTGAGATTTTGAAAGAAATGTCACAATTTAGATTTCAGGACAACTGATTCAAGAGAACACTGTCAGGTACCCGGAATGAAAGAATAGGTAGGCACCTACGTCAAGATGCTCTTGGATGGTAGATAAAGCTAAAGTTTGAAGCACGATAAGGGATGAGAGTATTTTAGAGGATTACGAGGGTACCTATACTATCCAGTGCACTACAATGAGGGAAAGGTTCGCCTTGCGTCAGTCGCGCGGCGAGCGCGCCGTCCGACACTGCCGGTTAACAAGCGCAGAGGTCACGGAAGCACCACCGGCGTTCGCCAGCAGTACGCACACTCCCTCTTCCCAGCTGCGTGAAAAAGGTTTGACCACGCAGTGGGGGGCCGCCAACATGGGCCGCGTCTCCGGGCAGGTTCCCGGGTTAGGTCAGGGCATGGCATCCAGGTGTTGCCATGGATATGGCAACACCTGCTAAGGCACCAAAGATGCCGAAGTTTCCAAAGTGAAGAACAAAACACACGCCGAGATGTACATATATCACCGTTGAGCAACTGCTCAGGGTGGCAAAGGTGGAGGACTTCGAGAAAGTTGCACCTGTCAGTGAACGATGAAGGTTTCTTAATGGGAAACTGCTGTTTCTAAACAAATTCAGATAACTTCAAATCAAATATTTACAGTGAGTCATGCAGGAGAAATCGCCATACATCAATTTTGTACTTCGAATATAATGCTGAAAAAGAGGACCAGCATTCAAGTGTATTGCTGTAGTTCAATTCTCAGAAAGCCGGCCCTTTTCTCAAAAACTAAAATCCGATATTTGACAGTGCCCATAGCAATCAACTAGAGGACCAGGCCATTTTTCAAAAATATCTCGCCCAAAGCATGCTATATTCATTTCCAACTTCGAAGTATTCAAAATGATTTTATTTATTTGAAGATTATTCACCATTCTCGAAAATTATATGAAAATTGAATTTGCAGTTATCTACCTGTATCCAACATTTGCAGATCGTGTGGTTGAATTGATATATCAAAGAAAACCTTCACGGAAATTGCAAGTAGTTCACCCGTGAAGAGTCGTCCCGTCGTCGCAGTTTCTTACCAGAAAATGACCAATATATAACTGGAAATCTGGTCACACTGAGTGTAGCAATGAAATTTGAAGAGAAAACAACACGAAACAGAGTTTTGATAATTAGCTTGTGCATGCGCACAACAGCGTTTGCAACCAAAAGCAATTAAGCTAAACAGGCAGGCTTTCTTAAATTCTGAGGTGTCGACAGAGGCGATTAGTTCAATTTTCTATGACAAGATGACCTGCAGTTTTTGTGCAATTAAAGTGTGATTAAAGTGTGAAATGTTTGGTTACCATGTGAAAAGCAATTAGGCGCATTATAGAGGTACAGGGTCCTAATCAGTTTCACAAATAATTAGTTTTTCCTTGCATGGAATTTCCGAGTATGCCAGTCTGTGGCGTCAATCTTGTTGCTTGACAGGAAAAAATAGTGAAACGAGGTTCATAAGTTCTGAGAAGGTTGCATTTCTTTCGCTCCAATAAAGGAAAATTGTAAAAAAGAGTTCAATCACAGTGATAAATAGCCAACATTCGGCGACATGTCTAGACTAGGATGACTTCTTTCCGACATAGACGTGCGATCCCATTTCATTGTAAATCTTTAATTTTGGGGTACCTTCAATCACAGCAAAGCGTGAACAGATTCAAAATCAATTTCATCCTTACCAACATTGATGAGTTCAATCCACTTCTTCAGAACCACACCCACAAACTCACCGTCCGGTGTGAAATAAATTTCGCACACAAAACACCAACACTAAACTTCCGTAGGGCTCACGGCTTTTTCCCCAAAGGAATAAGTAACCTAGATCCAAGTCGCTCTTTCACGTAATTAACTTGGTGTTCAAAAAGAACAATTTTTATTCTTGGATTTTTTTATCAACAGAACTTCGAACGATATCTCTACTCAATTAGGGCAAGCAATTCTGGCATTAAGCTGTTCCTATCAAATCAAAACTTTCAATTATTTCAGAATTCCACAATTGCGGTCCGCAAATTGTCCTGAATATACGCGTATCATCATCAATTCCAGAGCCATTCGTGTGTTATTTCTGTTTAATTTAAATTAGAATTAATTTATTATTTTTTTTTAATTGGATTAATTTTTCTGGACTTAACAGGATTGGATATGTCACACGCAAGATCATGCTGATCGTGGCACTGATGATTGTTTGTGGGGAAGAGCAAAAATCTCAAATTTTGATCGATTTTTAGCAACACTCACCAAGAAGTACGACAGCTGTATTCTGGTAAATTTTGAAACGAGACGTTTTTCGTTTGAAATTAAAGTATGAAATTTTCTGCCCTCACTCCAGTGAATGTAGGCTGCTATTTGCAATGACTCGCGGTTTTTAACAATGACTCGTGTCTGTGTGCAACTTAGCCTTTCCTACATAAATCTAATGAGGATTAATTGACATATGCACGGTAAAACTTATCTTATGAGTAATTATGAGAGAATGGACATGCGCGAATTCAGTATATAAGGCCTAATTCTAACGCAGATTGGAATTCTTGGAATTTTAGGGAAGTAACATCACTCGGATATTCATGATAGCTCTCTGCGTGCTGCGGCATATTGTCAACCAGCGTTAATATATTCACAGCTCCATGTTCGAGATCCACCACTTGGGAGGAAATGTATTTTATAGCCATGCATTTTGCATGCGTCAGTCCATGATCCACCACTTAGGAGAAAATCTATTTAGTAGCAATGTATTGTTTCCATGCGTCGGTCCATTCTCCATGATTGCATCCAACATCGTGCCAAAAACTGTCAGCGGACAGTGCCGTCAGCGGTAATTCATTCCACGTGAATGCATCCAAGATCATGTGCCACGTAAAAACTGTCAGCAGATTGTGAAATCTGCGACAGTCGTTTGTGTGATGCACATGCTGTGAGTACCCCATCAATGGCCCTCAGAATGAGGTAGCAAAGGTATTTCAATGGCCAACAACGGCCGTTTAAGGGCTATGCCAAAAAGCGTAATTGGTCACTTTGCAGGTATTAGGGTCCAACAGTGATCCATGCCATATTTTTCTCACGTGGCACACTTCTCTGGTGATTTTGAAATAAAAACGTCGGTTAAATTTGCCGGTATGCAGCACTGTCGAAATACACTATGAAACTTAACCACATGATAAGTTACAGAATATGTATGAATTTTAACTATTCTCAAAACAAAATTGTGCTTATCAGACCAATTTCCTAACTGTCATACCGTAACAATAAAAATGTTTTTGTGGTCACAAGCATGTGACCAGGTTATACCAACTCCTTGCACATCTTATTTTGGGTGATTATGCTGAAGCACTTTACGATGGAAACATGCAACGTGGGCGACACCACTGGGTGTTGTCAGCGGCGCAATTGTTCTCTTCTTCTGGAATTAGGTAGCTCTCTACTTATACAAAAATAGCTAATGATAGGTTTTAACAAAATATCCCTCACGTGTGGAATTTGAGCTTCCAATTTGTTGTTTGTGGTGTGAGTTTATTTTTTACAAGTCTGTGTTACTTTTTGTATCTGTTCGCAATTCGCGTAAACATTCTTAAAACACACTATGAACAAGGCCAACCACACATGGGCGCAAATAAAAATTGAAATTTCCAACTTTTATGTACCAGTTCTTTCACTGCTTCAAATACCCTTTAAATGATAAAAAATTGTGTCTGCAGGATAAAACCATACCACTGCTCATCTATGGGCGATTGTGATCACCGGTCAAGTTTTCTGCTTTCCTTTTCAACGCATTCCGCGGTGATGTATTCGATCGAGTTAGCTTGCTTTAGGAGATGGCTGTATACTTGCTTGGCCAATGAGTTTGGTAGAACGGTCCCAGAAAACGAAAGTGCAAAGGCGGAGTAACCTCCTGTGAATTTCGAACTACTGTACCCCCAGTTACAGAGATGATGCATGCAGCTGAAAAGAGTGTTCATTTCCAGCATTCCTCCGTGGCGGACGAGGAGCCCGTCGACCATAAGCCCTGACTCTGGTTAGTTTGCATGTTGCAGATGCGACAATTCATTATTTGTGGATGATTTTGCCATACAGATTATAATGTTAAGTACATTTTGGGCTGCTGATTCGGTGCCATTCGGTTGCTGCTCCCGGTGTTCGTATGTGATCATTGAAAGTGGAATGCGATACAAAATAGAAATGAGTCAGAAAATTCAACAGTTTGATAAGCAGCTCAGACCTCCTGACGATACGTGATCATATAAATGGAAGCATACCTCATTCCTCCATGTCCAGAAACTGCACTTTCTTTCATAATATGATGGCGTTACCGGCTGCAAAGCAAACGTCAGCAAATGTATGCTTTCTGAGATCATGTGTCGCCAAAGCGCCAGGATGCAGCACCATCTCCAATATCAACCTGTTGATACTCGCTTGAGTTCTCATCGGCAGAAATTATCTTTTCACAAATCATATGATAGCACATTCTTACAAAACACGATGAGGAGAGGTATGAAACTCATTCCATCTGTTTTGCTAGAGCAATTAAATATGATACGAACCTTCCAGCCGTGACCATCGACGTCAATTGGCAACAGACTACTTTCCCATGTAAGTGATTTGCAGTATTTGTCAATTACGATCATTATTCAGGAAAAATAATATTTTGCTGAGATAATGGTTGGTAGGCATAGCCTAAGAAATCAAGTGTCACACAAAATGAAATTAACGATGCTAGCAAGAGTAATTAGGCACAATTCAAACGCTCAACATTTGCATGGGGCACAACTTGAGGAATCACACTTGGATGGCCATCTATTGGCCATCCCGAGAAAGTAACAAGCAATTTTCGAAACGTACTGAATGGAAAACTGATCACCAGTAATCGTACTTAAATCGCTGACAATATTTTAACGATACCTCAGTTTCTAGAAATATTCAGAAGAGGTACACATATCTTGCCATTGCGATTGACAATTGCATATATATGTATATTTTCAAGGATCCGTTTGTCCTAGTGGAAACTGTCTAAAAGAATATAGGCATCTGATGTCGAATTCGAACTCAATTTGGGGCTCAAATTCCTAATTGACTCTCAAGACAGCTAAAATGGTTACCGTGAGAGGTCTAAACACCAATGCAAAATACGAATGGAATCCGCATATTCACGTTCTCCGCAAGCACACTAATCTTCAGCCGAAAAAATTGGTTTGAGAGAAAAACAAACAAACAAGTAACAGTCGCTATACTGTCGCAAAAAGGAAGTCGCAAAAAACAAGTAGGTACAGTCGCAAACATCTTGCCTGCCAGAGTCAAGCCGCTCTCCAGCGGTGTTGGTGTACGTATTGAGTGTAAATGGGGATCGCAGCATGTTTTAACTTAACATTTTCCGTTCAGTTTGCCTTAGAGAATCTGTCCTCGACACATGGCTTTTATGCTGTGGCCCATAATGTCCATCTCTGTACACAAAACAATCACAATTGGTTATCTTGCAGGCACTGCTTGGATGGTGAGTAAAGGAGAACTTAATCCTTTCTATATCGTGTTTCTGTTGTTTAAAAGAACCTGTCCTGAAATTATGACTGTTCTACTGTGAACTCATACATCCGCCATGATTACCCCAATTTGGCCAACTTTCGGGAATTTGGGGTCTAAAATATGGAAATGGGCGTTCAGAATATTTTTACTGGTTAATTTCGATTGGTTTGCATCAGTAATAACTTTTTATTCAGGAATGTTCGATTTTCGAGAAATTACAACAGCACACGCTCTGTTTCAAATTGTTAACAAATTTAGGAGCGGATATCCCAAACTTCAGAAGACAACTAGGTATTTTTTATCGGAAAAGATTGACATAATGTTAAAATTACTTACTCCGGATGTAGGATTACATTGTGTCCTTGTCCAGAAACGAAAACATCAAGAACTTTGTACCTGCTTTCTCAGCTACCTTTTCATTCGGTCTTATTCCTTGTTTTGAGGAACATTCGCAAACCACTGATTTTTAACTAATAACGAAAATGATGAAATCTACAGCGAGATGCCTTGATAAGAGCTGGTGCATTTCATTGCCAAAAGCCTAAGCAATTGAATTGCAATGAGAAATGGGTAATTACGCAAAAACTTGACTTGTAGATTCAAGTCATTATCTGTACCAAATATTCGCCACTTTACTGGGTTCCCGTGCGAGGTTTGTCGGCTTTGATACCTACAGGGTACACACACTGTGCAACATAAAGTGTTAACTAATTAAATACTAATTTTATGGTTTTTCATTCAGTCTATAGACTGATGAACATTCCAGTTGAGTTGTAAATGTGGTGAACATCTTTTCATCAGAATAACCCATTTCAGAATGAATAGTTGATGATCTCGCTCCACACAAAAACATCGTACCATCGAACTACGCCAAAGATTCTGATTGTCCACCGCAAACATGAATTAGGCGCCTTGAGTTCAATGGATTAATTTTTTAAAAATGTGCATGAGCGACTTTCATACGTCTCAGGTGGAAATTCGAAAAAATTGCCATCTTCCTTCCACCTGCAGGGAAATGTTGGACGCACTGTTAAAAATGCACTAAAATTTACATCATTTGTACTCGTATATCTGACACTACTGCATAGTCGACACCAGAGATTGGCAAAAACGCGTTACAGGGAGGGAACGTTGTTACGTTGTTAGAGGGAAATTGATGTTCTCCCATGGAGGTGTACTCCGGTGGGGATTTACCCCGGACTTTAAGTTACCTGAAACCTGGAAGGATTTCAAATTCCGGTTGTGAAGATAGTCGATATCAATTCATTCAACATCACACACGAAGGAAAGCTACACGTTAAGAAACAAAGCCCGGCGGGACATTCCAAATTGGGCACTAAAGCCAACTACTTCCGAAAGAATCATCAAGAGTGAATTCATGTTGTGCTAATAGGACAGATTTTGTTTAAATGTAGGCAAGCCCCTCTCGTATGTGAAATGAAAAAAGATCGTTGGCATCTGCAATTGATAGCCCTGTTCGGCGTCATCCTAGTTAAGGTGAGTCCAAGTATCAAGTGCAAACTTTACGTTTTCTGGTCGTAGTTAATTATTGTATCGATGTGTTTGTCGATCTTCAGAGATTCTTGAATTTTTGGTATATTTGATAATTTGGAGTTATAACTTCTTCACGTTGGAAAGTTGGTCATTTGCTAGCAGCAAACTCGGATCGTTGGAATTCATTGCCCATAAGGAGGTTCACAGACCATTACGGATTGGAAAGATATCATTGGAGTGACAGATTTTAGTTGAGTTGGCCAATAAAAATAACAGTTGTGAGCGACGAATATTGTTGACAGACTACGTATAAGCAATTCTAGTTAACAAGTTGAGAGAAAAGTTCAAAACAGTGAGGCGCCTTTTACTATCCTTTAAAATTATTGGTCAATCGATTTTTCCCAGGCGTTCGAGTAATATCGATTGTCGTCTATAGCGCGTGCTTTTGTGCTTAATTGAGAGAGAGGTTCAAAGTCAGTGGTTCATCATGCTCATAAGATGAAACTTGTTAGTCTCGAAAGTTGATAATTGACGCACAATTTCCTAATATGGCTTCCAAAATCTCCAAAATATCACCAAATGAGAGGCCAAATGCAATTGTTGATGTCGCGGGAGATCCACCCGGCCGTGATCTATTCTTAAAGCCGCATTTTGCATATTGATTCTTCAATACTGATTAAACCCAAAACAT
Source organism: Sinentomon sp. SZTP_YWyxl (assembly GCA_030068105.1). Taxonomy (NCBI): domain Eukaryota; kingdom Metazoa; phylum Arthropoda; class Protura; order Sinentomata; family Sinentomidae; genus Sinentomon; species Sinentomon sp. SZTP_YWyxl. The sequence continues at coordinate 60,026 of JASGXE010007205.1, forward strand.
TCAGAGAATAACATTTTATGATCCACCTCTTGGATCATAAAATGTTGTTCTGTTCACGTTCTGAGGCCAGGAACGTGTTACCCCTTGAAACAAAATTTAGCCATTGGATGCACTACAACAATGCATGGCACTCAATGTTTCTGAATTTTGGGTCACATGTTTTGTGTTGGAAGAATGGTAGTGTTGATGGATCAATGTGGGAAATGGGGTTTCTCTGGTCACAAACGGCCTCAGTTCACCCACCACAACCATATAGGGTGTATTTTTTTCCATTTTTGGTACCTGTACGGATATCACAGAAGTAAAATTCGGGACAGTTTTCGGATGTAATGCTTTGTTCATTCACTGCTCAGAGAAATACACATGTCAAGAATGGGGTCTGTACGGTGACACAAACTTCAGACTCCTTGTCCGCACTCAGTCTAATTTTGTCTATTTTCAGGAGACATATCTATGGAATGCGGGTCGAGTCACATTTCGCTACTGAATAAGATTAACTTGCGTGTGTACGAGGAAATTCAGCGTGTGCATTTAGACCTATTTCCTTTGAAGGCACTGAATAAAACACAATATTTATTTTTAAGAGATCCCTCATCATAAATCATTGGGATTCCAATTTTAGAATTTTTTTTTTCAAAAATTCGTAGTTTTTGTTTTTCAAAAATAAGTAGTTTGAAGCTGCAGTCAATCTGGAAAGAAAAACGTTTTCTGGTTTGCAACAGCATCAGGCAGTGATTCGGGGAAACCTTTTCCCGGCTCACTTCAAGCGTATAAGTATTATCATTTCCTGCGTAGAGATTTTCAAAGATATCATTCCCAGCAAAAGTGAGCAAAACTTGCCAAATATTACGTACTGAGTAATAGAAACTATGAGATTGCACGAACACAATATAAAATGACAAACATGATGTCAACCAGATCTTCTTATCAACTTGAGACGATGGCACCCTACGGAAAAAGCTCCCAAAAGCATCTTCTATGGGTGAGCACTGCGGCCTATAGAGGCCAATAACCATCTGGACCGACGTCGCTCGCCTGGTGAAATCCGAGCCAGCCGTCAACTCAGCACATCGAAGAGCATTGACGTTCTGAGGCTTGTGGCGCAAGCTTTGAATTGGAAAAAAGGGAACTTCCTCCAAACTACATGGAAGGACCGGTTCAAACAGAGGCCTTTGAACGACCAAACCCTTTCCTTGCCTCCAGCCCCATAAAGCTCCCCCGGCTCCCGGTTTCCTTACCCCCATTTACATCGAGCCATGCCACTCGCACCTTTTAGAACACCAACCTGCCAATCACCAAATCTGCCCTCCTTTCAATGCCCTTGCACGTCACATTAACAAGCCAACACCAGGTCAGCGTTCTTCGGCCCCTAACGTGCAAACACTCCTTCAAATGCTGCATATCTCTGTGGTAAACCCCTGACAGCAACGTTCATTATATGCTTTGGATACAGTGCTTTTTTAGGATTTTCACAGCCCGTCGAAGCAGTATCCAGCATCGCCTTCTTGAGTTTAAACTTCTTCAACGGCGATTCTATACTCCGAGACGTAACTCCTCAAATTGGCAAGGAGATCTAAATAGCGTTACGCTTCCAATTCATGTTCTCACAAGAGAAGGTTACAGTGTTTATGAGATGCTATGACATTTTGCACTGTAATGTAAAAAGTGATGCTGGTGAAATTGACGGCTCACATTTCAATGAGCTGATGTCAATTTTTCAATTTCGGCCAGCGGTTCTTGAAGATTAACCAATTGTGTAAATCAGTTTAGTTATTCGATTTTTGAGGACCATCTCAAATTTGTCGTATACTCTTAACTACCGCAGTGTCTTCAGAAATAACTGAGATCACTATTTAGCTGGAAATGCAATCAACCAAAATATCTCAACGACGATGTTTATAAACGGCGTGTCTTGGAAAAGCTATCGATGTTCACTTTCGGTATTAGGAATAGTCCTCAAATTTCACTCAAGCCCGAAAGTTGCACCCCGATGAAGTAGTTTCGCTGAAATATTTTATTAGCTTTTAGGCAACTCTTCCCGCTTTCTTAACTTCCGTAAAAAGTACAACTTCTTCTTCTAAACGATATATTAACATGAAAAATGCCATGTTGTTGCTTTAAAGCGACTGTCGCACCACCTAATTTGTTTCGGTGAATTTTTTGTCGCTTCAAAGAAACAATACATTTTGTTTGATCTTTCAAATGATCCATCCATCATAGTTCACTATGTTCATTAGATGAAAATTATTTGACGCGTAATCATATCCTTTAATTTGGAATATCAGACAGTGGCGTTTTAACTCTGAAATTATCTTGAGATTACATGATTAAAGTTCGTATAGGTGTAGTCTTTGTTTTTTTAATTATTTCGATAATAGAGCGATTCACCCTGTCTCAACAAAACAAAAGTAACTTCACACTATGGGCCCTCAAATTCAAATTAATAATTTTACCCAATTTATCCAATTTGACAAGGTGTTTTACGCAAATTGATTGGTTTTCAAAAAGGGAAATCAAATGATAGATGCATTTGATTTCTCTTTTTGGAAAAAAATCAATTTGCGTAAAAAATCTTGTCAAATTGGATTAAATTATTAATTTTTAATGGAATTTGAGATTCTCTTAATGTTTTGGGAAACAACTGGCACAGGTTATTAGCAGCTTTTTGCCTTGTGGACATCTTTAATCTTATCAGCGAACGACGGGAGCTAATGACCTTACCAGTTCTCAATTTCGATCGGTGGTAGCCAAGATCCCCTTGCCGGAAGTTTTGTTACATCATACGCGGAGAAACAACTTTTGAAACCGCGATATTAGCTTCATTCTCGTATTTTTGCGGAGATGTTACGATCTGTATAAAAGCAATGAATTTTGATGGGATCAATTTCAAATCGGCTAATGTGAGACCACGCCAAGTCCTTTTAAAGCAGACTGCTAATCCTATTAGAGTTTTAAGTTCTCTTTCCTGACAGCTGCACCGATATTTCTGTGTAGAGAGATATAAAAATCAGTTTGTGATTACAAGGAGATTTTGGAAGCTCTTTCCACTGAATATGAAAAGATAAAGTTAGCATTTTTTCAGGTTATTTTAGGAATAATGTTATAAACAAAAACATGTAACAGTTCGCCTTTCTATTTTTCCTGCGGCATTCTTTTTGTCAAGTGAATCGAAATTTTTATTCAAACGATAGCACAACCCGGAGAGCATCTGATTTATTTGTGTTTGTCGTTTGCTGATGTGTTTTTGACGATTGTCAATTTGTTTGCCAGTGTTGAGTCAACGGATTGGATTGTGTTGTTTCGCCTAGATCTTTTCCAGGTTGGCATTTTAACGCTCTTTGCCAATGTATTTTCGTGCTTCTCTGTAGTCAACCAATTCTTTTTTCTCCATGCCTGGTGTGCTTTGTCAACAGTCGCTGAGAGTTAAACAGTTGTTGGTCATTTTTCCCTATTGTTGACGGCTGTTGAAATGAGGCGTAGAAAATTTGTATTCTTGTGATTCTCTGTAGTTAACCAATTCCTTTTTCTTCATGCCTGGTGTGCTTTGTCAACAGTCGCTGATAGTTAAACAGGTGGTGGTCATTTTTCCCTATTGTTGACGGCTGTTGGAATGAGGCGTAGAAAATTTGTATTCTTGTGATTCTCTGTAGTTAACCAATTCTTTTTCCTTCATGCCTGGTGTGCTTTGTCAACAGTCGCTGATAGTTAAACAGGTGGTGGTCATTTTTCCCTATTGTTGACGGCTGTTGGAATGAGGCGCAGGATTTTCAGGAACATTTACGGAATTTGTTGTTAGTGTAATCATTGTGGTCGTTGACCCTTATATTGTGATTACTGCGCTATGAGCTGTAGGTGTCGCTGGGTCTTCTCTTTTGTGTTCTGTTATTAAAATTGTCAGAGTTGGTGATTGATCTTTGCACATGGATTTCTTTTTGAGCATTGTGTTTTTGCAGTTAAGTCCACAGCAGTTGCGAATTGTGCCATGCTCGTGATATCTGAAGTGGAAATATGTTTTTATCGTGATTTTGGCACCTCTGATAGTCCACCACATGTTTAGGCCATCGACGCGTTCGAAATGTCTTCACGGAATAAATTGGCGAAACATTTTCCAGAGTGGGCAATTAACGGTTAAGTCGCCTGTACATTTTTTAGACGGATCTCGTTCATGATGACATGTGGCATCACCAATTTGCAAGTTTCTATACTACTGCAGCCTCATATTAATTTTTAGTGTGCTTAGGACAACTCCTTTGAAGGCATGTTTACTTCCGATGACACGTTTAATGCAAAGCGCTGTGCAAAATCTTCATTCCAAGAATCGAAGTTCTACAACCGAAATCGGAAAAAATTAAAACGGCAGTCTCCTTTGTCGGCATGTCAAAGCAAAGGCGGGTTGTCAATCAAGGCGCGCATTGCCGACTATCCTTCCTTGCACTTCCGCCAACGACGTCCCAGAAATCCGATGTAAAATGTGATCAGATACGGTCTGGCGGTGACGTCAAAGGATTGAAAAGAAAGATTTCGAGATAAACGCACATTTATGTTTTGACATTATTATTGTTTCTTTTGTCGGTATGCCCTCTGTTTTTGTCTCTGAACTTTTCATGGTATTTTGTCATGGTCCCTATATTTCGAGTAGGGATTTCTAAAGTCCCATTTTTTGAGTGCCACCCTTTGAGTGGAATCCGGCCTATTTTTTCGATATCTCCAGCTGCCCGGCAGGGCTTGTGTGACATGCCCCCAACCGAATTTTTTACCCCTGACACATTTTACCCGCGACAAATATCGAGTCTTTAAGATGCCAAATGGCATCATAGACAGGGCCAACCATTTTGGAGCAACAGGCGAGCAAACAACAGCAAAATCCACGCCAGATAAGCCCGCTGTTCGCATATCAATTTGACAGTGTTACAGTTGACACTCAGCAGTACAATTTGGTGGCGTTTAGACGATCTCAAAGTGGGTTCTCAGTCCAAAAGAAAAAAAAAGTTCTTTTTGAGCTAATGTTGAGACGACATCCGGGTTGATATTTGTGATGCCATATGACATCATAGACAAGATAAATTAAAATAATCGGTTTTGTTCTAGGCTTTACACGACGCTTGAACATTGTGTTGCTAAACATTGCTTAACACTTACGAACAATATTGTGGTAACAAATATTTAGGAGATAATCAGCATGAAATTAATAACATTTGCTCCATTTTGAATTATTTTGCATCTCAGTTGAGAGCATAATGCCAAATTAGCATGCATCGTTTTAGCAAGAGAAAGCTTACAGAAGCCCCATGAACCAAATGGTGCGTACTTCGCGGACATCTTACGAATTTCACAATTCTTAAAATTCCAAAAAGATTGCGAGAACATCGCAATCTCTTTGGCAATCTCTTAGGAACTTTATATTCCATAAGATCAATTATAAGTCCTTCACCAATTCAAGAAAATAGATCTCCACGATAACCGCCTTGCATTTAGTTTATCCAAGATCACGCCAGAAAAATATCACCGTGGAAGGAAATGCTTTGAAATTGTCTGTTATTCTCGTAAAATTGTTCAGAAACTTGCGGAAGATATTGTCATTGAGAGGCTTGTGTTGCGGAATAAAAATGTATTGCAAAAATTATGAATTGTGATCTCCGGTACAGTAAATATTTACTGGAATTGCAAGCACCGCCGGCCTCTCTGTTATTATCTGTTACGAAATGCAATCTCATATTCTTGAACCAGTTTGCAGAGGAGCAGAGAATTATAACCTTTCTCTTTTTTGAAAATATGATGGCTTTTGGCGGAAATCTTGGAGGGATTGCCACAAGGATGCCACAAGGATTTCAGCCATTTTTTACGTGCATGCTGGCGTTCTTCAATGGTTCATTTTTCAATATCCGTAAGAATTGAAAAAACTCCCTGCCGATATTTCTAAAAAAGAGATCAAAACAGAATTTCTTGACGATTTTCACTATAGTTCACATGTTTGTAAAATTTGCGACGGCTGACTTGCTCCGTCATATTTAATATTTAAACGATAAGAGATGCCAGGCATCGTTTTCGTTTATCAATGATAAGAAAGCTTTTGAGATATGTCTAAGGAGAACAACGTTGGTCTTTTATTTTGGAGCTTAAATCTTTCGGAGATTACTCGTACTTCAACACCTTGACTCGCTCTTTCATCGCTTTGCATGCATGATTTAATTACGAATAAATGGAAACACGTTCTTCCGGGAATGACCTTTATTTGTGTAAGAGAGTGTCGCTATTGAATGTTACAGAATAATAGGAGAAAAAATAGCAAACACTAAAAGGCAATAACATGGGCGTGGATGTTATGTAAAGCCGTTTTTCGATGTCATCATTACGGCCGTTGAAGGCAAGGTTATTACAAACTTTGGTTAAATTGGAAGTTCTGCACAAAAACTGAATTACTGAGTTTCATATGAGTGGGTTTGACAGGCCGAGGTAACGGTTCCGGAAAGATGGGACACAAACGTTGCAATAGCTTATGGACACTTTCGGTTAAAAATGTGTGATGTATCGCATCTCACTTCGTCTGGCAGATGCTGCCTGTTTCTTGGCAATTCGGAATTGCCAAGTTACTCCGCCATTCATTACCCAATATAGCTGTATGAATACGGTTATAAGCATGGAAAAGTATTGTTTCTTCACCACACTGGGCGTCTGGGCATCCACACACCCACATCAGGGTGTGGATGCCCATTTGTCATCGTTCATTGTCGTCATCATTTGAACGTCATCATTTGAAGAGCAATCGTTAGATGTATCACATGATGAACATTTTTCCTCGCAGTTCAAGGAAATTATCCCTCAAAAACATGCCTCCTATTTTCAAATTTCTGAATAAAAATGAAATTACATTTTCATTTTTAAGATCCAGAAAAATAAGATATTGTAAGTTTGTGGAACGTCCTTTGGGAAAAATTAATAGTTGCAAGAAGAAATAAATCCCAAATCAAGAAGAAACGTAACCCAAAAGGAATTTCGGCGACATGTTTTAACAAAAGACAGGATTCACAATTAACGGATGAATACATGAATCTAGGGGTGCTACTGCCATTCGGCCCTAGAGATAAGGAAAAACTTCATTTCTAAATGAAGACAAAAACCTTATCTAGTAGCCTAAACTACATTTAACAATAACAGACGAGAATAAATGCTTGAAAATAAATGCTTCAAAATAAATGCTCACAATCATGCCGGTTCATTCATACCATAATATGCGAAAGAATCAAAAGAAATTTTAGAGGTTTAACAATTTGCAAAAGGAAATCGCCAGTCCGTTTACTGACTGGCCATAATATCTGTGTTCAAATTTCAATATCTGTGTTCAAATTGGTTTCCTCTGGTGCGTGAAGGCTTCAAAATGGAACCAAAGCACTGGAGAGGGAAAGATTCTTGCTCAATCTGTTTGGGCAATAATGCTTTTGGGGAAACTTAAAAGTGCTCCAGGAGTGTCCGGTTTCCGGCACATTGTTAGCATTGCGTTGTGATGCTCTTTCATCTGGTTTCTCACATATTCTGTCCTTGAGAAATTTGAAAGTCAACAGCTAGCAGAGCTTCATTAGAAGCACCCAGGAGGACATATTTCTCAATGAAGAAGTGCATTCCCGCAAGAGGTAAGTTGAATGCAGCATAGCTATTGTTAGGAATTTCGAAAGATCAACCCTTGATGATTTTGGCACGATCTATTTTGTTCCTAACATAAAGTTTCATGATAAAGCTTTTCGAGGAATAAAAGAAAACCAATTGTGATACAGTACTGGCATTTTATGCGGCCAGTAGGAGACGATCTTTGAGGAGGGAGAAATAATTACTTCTGCTGACACGAAAAATTTTGAATGCAACACAACTAGAAATCAGTAAGCCATAACCTAACACTCCTAATTCAGGAATTTTGACAAAAAATAATCCGTGCAACAACAACGGCAGAAGAGCCTTTATACAGATACAGGGTGATCTTGTACGTGTAGTTTTAGGTGTATTTTCGTTAACAGTTTGCATAGAACGGTTGTAACTACAATTGTTGTACCATCAGTGTTTTCGATCACGCTTTCCTTGCAGATCGTTTTCAACATTGCCACATTTACTTTTGCGACCCCTATATCCTTTTGCCAGAAGATAATTCCGAGAGTTTTCTGTGAAACGCATCGTGTCCAAAATTGTGTGTATTTCACTGCATAAATGCAAAAGTGTTGTCTTTTACATGTTCTCCTAGCTTCGTCGCCGCCGTAATTGATCTTACTCCTTCGGCAATGGTTTGGGGTGCGAAACTCTCTCGAAACAGCCGTTCAATGATAATTTCTTCTTTGAATCCCGGAGAAAGGCAGCTGCGAGCCTTGGAGCTCGCTGGGCGTTGTGAGGGCGTGCGAAGGGATAAAAGTGTGTTTGACAATATCCCGAATTCCGTGCATCGCATGATTATGGTGTACTCGTAAATCTAAAACTTGTTCGCTGGCAAGCTGTTAAACGTCCAACGCAGCTTCAATTCTATTCGCCTTTTGGATTCTTATAAAGGTATATTTTTCCGCTCCGAGAGGGAGCTTCGCAAAAACATGTTCTTTGGGGAACGAATTTTATCTTCTGCATATTAGGGGATGTGCGAGGGGTGGACCTAAGGAGGGGCGAAACAAAGGAGTGTGGGTGATATTCTGACCTAAGCTGATCTACGCACTGGAAATTTTAAGTCAAATTGTGATGGTCAGATGGCGTTCTAACCGACCTTCCCTGGTCGTAAAAATGTTACACCGATCATCCGGTTGTACAATATTCCGCGGTCATTGTCCACTTCTGTTATTATCATAGTTTACAGGTGATATAAACACAAAATCGAACAACGACCCTGCCGAGTTATCGTCTGGAATTTTAAAACATACCCCCGCAACCTCTCCGCATTGCAAAATCTGGGTTTCCCTATTTACTTGCTAAATCAGCTACTCTCAGTGCTCAATCCCGACCAATCGATAATCTCGGCCATCAGGAACCACCAGAGGCTGACATCAGCGGTTTTGTTATGCACCCTTCCAACCCTCCAATTATGGCTATTTTTCTAGCAATTTTGGACCAAACTAACAGCCAGAAAGATCATGCGAATACCTCCGTGGTCCTCAAATGCTGACTCGGTTAAAACAACCGTTTCAGAAAGCACCCCAAGACAGAGCGTAAAGGGTGTGAGACTGGATGGGACACCGTCTGTCATGTTTGGATCTATTCACCGATAACTTTTGAATTTAAACCGTTGACCCGTGACGCTGAACATTGTTGAGAAATATCCAACAGCACCCTTTCACCCCTCGCACATCCCCTAAAGTGCAGTAGATGATCGCGGAAGATATCTGGTGTGTGTTCTCATCGTGCTTACCAGCCCCAAATGAATACAAAATTCGAATCCAAAAATACGGGTTTTTGCGATGCTCCCTCTCAGTACTGAACAATACCCCTTCATCAAAGTACAAAGGGTGAGCAGAATTGAAGCTGCGCTGAACGTTTTAACAAGTTGCCAGCGAACATGTTTTGGATTTACGAGCATACTATTATCATGCATCGTTTTTCGGGATATTGTCAATCACACCTCTCATCCCTTGACCCTACACACGCTCTCAAAACGCGTAGGGAGCTTCGAGGCTCAACTGCTCTCCCTGAGTGATTCTAGGAAGACATTATCATTGAAGGACTGTTTACTGACGTTTCCACCCTTCGCTGTCAATAGCAAGCAGTTGCCCAAGGTGAGAAATTAACGGTTGCTACGACTGATGCGAAGATCACATGGAAAAGACGAACGTTTGGATTTTAACTTCGCACGTTAGGGGCTTCGTTTCGTAGGTAATTCATGGCGTAGAAAGCAGTCGGAACTGCTCCCGGCAAAAAAGGCATAGGTTTTGCATATTAGACAGCGCAATTGTTCGAAGCGAAGCGCAAAAGACGCATGATTGGAAACTCTGTTGGGCACAACATATGTAAGAGCGGCCGTTCTCAAACCAGCAACTAACCGCATCTATACCTACCAGTCAGGTTTATCATCCTGTTAATGTTTTGCCAATTGCTTGCCACATTTCAGTGCTGTGTTCCTTGCGCCGTTCTAGAGAAAACGTGTTTGGTGATATAACGCGCTGCGATAACCTGTTTCGGAATTATACTTGAAGGCCATAAATCCAACAAAGATGCGCCTTCGAAGCTGCTGGGGTTGTTTATAATGTCGTAACGTAGCTCAACATTGATAAAATTGATCCAGTATCCTCAAGGTAAAGTTAAGGAAACGATTCAGCAGTAAGATTTGCTCGATTTTTCAGTGCATCATCAAGTTGCTGGGGTTGTTTATAATGTCGTCACGTAGCTCAACATTGATAAAATTGATCCAGTATTCTCAAGGTAAAGTTAAAGAAACTATTCCGCAGTAAGATTTGCTCGATTTTTCAGTGCGCCATGAAGCTGCTGGGGTTGTTTATAATGTCGTCACGTAGCTCAACATTGATAAAATTGATCCAGTATCCTCAAGGTAAAGTTAAGGAAACTATTCCGCAGTAAGATTTGCTCGATTTTTCAGTGCGCCATGAAGCTGCTGGGGTTGTTTATAATGTCGTCACGTAGCTCAACATTGATAAAATTGATCCAGTATTCTCAAGGTAAAGTTAAAGAAACTATTCCGCAGTAAGATTTGCTCGATTTTTCAGTGCGCCATGAAGCTGCTGGGGTTGTTTATAATGTCGTCACGTAGCTCCACATTGATAAAATTGATCCAGTATCCTCAAGGTAAAGTTAAGGAAACTATTCCGCAGTAAGATTTGCTCGATTTTTCAGTGTGCCATGAAGCTGCTGGGGTTGTTTATAATGTCGTCACGAAGCTCAACATTGATAAAATTGATCCAGTATCCTCAAGGTAAAGTTAAAGAAACTATTCCGCAGTAAGATTTGCTCGATTTTTCAGTGCGCCATGAAGCTGCTGGGGTTGTTTATAATGTCGTCACGTAGCTCAACATTGATAAAATTGATCCAGTATCCTCAAGGTAAAGTTAAAGAAACTATTCCGCAGTAAGATTTGCTCGATTTTTCAGTGCGCCATGAAGCTGCTGGGGTTGTTTATAATGTCGTCACGTAGCTCCACATTGATAAAATTGATCCAGTGTCCTCAAGGTAAAGTTAAGGAAACTGTTCCGCAGTAAGATTTGCTCGATTTTTCAGTGCGCCATGAAGCTGCTGGGGTTGTTTATAATGTCGTCACGTAGCTCAACATTGATAAAATTGATCCAGAATCCTCAAGGTAAAGTTAAAGAAACTATTCCGCAGTAAGATTTGCTCGATTTTTCAGTGCGCCATGAAGCTGCTGGGGTTGTTTATAATGTCGTCACGTGCTCAACATTGATAAAATTGATCCAGTATCCTCAGGTAAAGTTAAGAAACTATTCGCAGTAAGATTTGCTCGATTTTTCAGTGCGCCATGAAGCTGCTGGGGGTTTATAATGTCGTCACGTAGCTCAAATTGATAAAATTGATCCAGTGTCCTCAAGGTAAAGTTAAGGAAACTATCCGCAGTAAGATTTGCTCGATTTTTCAGTGCGCCATGAAGCTGCTGGGTTGTTTATAATGTCGTCACGTACCTCAACATTGATAAAATTGATCCAGTATCCTCAAGGTAAAGTTAAAGAAACTATTCCGCAGTAAGATTTGCTCGATTTTTCAGTGCGCCATGAAGCTGCTGGGGTTGTTTATAATGTCGTCACGTAGCTCAACATTGATAAAATTGATCCAGTATCCTCAAGGTAAAGTTAAGGAAACTATTCCGCAGTAAGATTTGCTCGATTTTTCAGTGCGCCATGAAGCTGCTGGGGTTGTTTATAATGTCGTCACGTAGCTCAACATTGATAAAATTGATCCAGTGTCCTCAAGGTAAAGTTAAGGAAACTATTCCGCAGTAAGATTTGCTCGATTTTTCAGTGCGCCATGAAGCTGCTGGGGTTGTTTATAATGTCGTCACGTAGCTCAACATTGATAAAATTGATCCAGTATCCTCAAGGTAAAGTTAAAGAAACTATTCCGCAGTAAGATTTGCTCGATTTTTCAGTGCGCCATGAAGCTGCTGAGGTTGTTTATAATGTCGTCACGTACCTCAACATTGATAAAATTGATCCAGTATCCTCAAGGTAAAGTTAAAGAAACTATTCGGCAGTAAGATTTGCTCGATTTTTCAGTGCGCCATGAAGCTGCTGGGGTTGTTTATAATGTCGTCACGTAGCTCAACATTGATAAAATTGATCCAGTATCCTCAAGGTAAAGTTAAGGAAACTATTCCGCAGTAAGATTTGCTCGATTTTTCAGTGCGCCATGAAGCTGCTGGGGTTGTTTATAATGTCGTCACGTAGCTCAACATTGATAAAATTGATCCAGTGTCCTCAAGGTAAAGTTAAGGAAACTATTCCGCAGTAAGATTTGCTCGATTTTTCAGTGCGCCATGAAGCTGCTGGGGTTGTTTATAATGTAGTCACGTAGCTCAACATTGATAAAATTGATCCAGTATCCTCAAGGTAAAGTTAAAGAAACTATTCCGCAGTAAGATTTGCTCGATTTTTCAGTGCGCCATGAAGCTGCTGGGGTTGTTTATAATGTCGTCACGTAGCTCAACATTGATAAAATTGATCCAGTATCCTCAACGTAAAGTTAAGGAAACTATTCCGCAGTACGATTTGCTCGATTTTTCAGTGCGCCATGAAGCTGCTGGGGTTGTTTATAATGTCGTCACGTAGCTCAACATTGATAAAATTGATCCAGTGTCCTCAAGGTAAAGTTAAGGAAACTGTTCCGCAGTAAGATTTGCTCGATTTTTCAGTGCTGGCGCACTGAAATTTTGATTGAACGTCCGTTTTCGTGGTATGTTCTTCAAGATAGGCTAAACATAACATTTAGTGCACGAATATGCTCCAGAATGCCATTTTAGGCATCTGATATCACCGGGGGTGAAGGCTCATTGAAAACGCCGAACTTTATCTGAAGTTGCAAAAAACGTTTGGTTTAAAAACTATTCAAGCAACGTGGACCACATTAAAAGACGTCGGTATAAGATTGTTTCGCACAGTGTTGGCAATTTAAGGATCCCCACCTGTAACATATTGAGAAAGAGCATAGTTGCCTTTCAAAACGTTTTCTTCCGTTTGCGTAGCAGCACCCCTCCCAATTTTCGTCTCTGCACCGCCATTGAATCCAGTCTCTACGATCCCAAAAATTACAGTGTGTGTGGGATTTCGGAAAATATTCTCGGAAACAGGGAGTCAGATATGGTCACAAGGAACACGAAAAACAACGAAAAAATCAGTAGCGAATGCAGCAATCTTAACATTAAGCTTTTCAATCAGTATATTGCACGTGCTGTTTCAAGCGACAACTCAAAAGCCTTTTGGAAATATTTGAGTTCCCTGAAAAGAGATGACAGTTTTCCCTCTATCAAAGGACCGTTGGGAGAAATGTGTGTTGGACCAGCCGAAAAGGCTGAGGTTTTAAACAAGTTTTTTGCTGATGTATTCCAACCTGCAATTGTTTCAAATGTTGCTGTTGTTGCATCATCCGCTGCTAGTAGTGGTACAGTTGCATGCTTTCCGAATGACTGGGATTCGTTTCCGAACTTCTTTTTTACTGTTCGCGGTATATATAAACTTCTTTCTGGTATCAAAGCAAAGAAACCTGCTGGTCCTGATGGGTTGCCGGGAGCTCTTATTAAAAACCTTGCACCTTCACTAGCAATACCCTTTGCTTCATACTTTCAGTCAATTTAT
>JASGXE010007206.1:0-76926 GCA_030068105.1 Sinentomon sp. SZTP_YWyxl
TTCTTAAGTTGGCTCTTCTTTTGCTGTTGTTTTTAGCCTGCCGTGGCTCATGAACACCAGGAAAACTTCCATTTTCAATGCTTAGATGCATTCCACACACTTTTTTTTATACCTAATAACAAAATTTAGGCTTTCTACCTTGAAAAATGAGGGAGGAGTAGCTTTTTGTTGCTTCCGATGAGAGAGTCTTCACCAATGGGTGAATCTTTCACTGCTCCCAAAATTACGACTGTCACTACCTAACTTCACAAGCTTGCGTGACTTTCTCAAAGACAGTTTACAAAGTTCAGGATTGGTGCCTCATCTTCAGGCAAGAAAGCTGATGCAAGATCCAAGACTGGTGGATCTTCTTCATCGGCTTCCAAATTGGCCAATTGTTCAGCACATTTTGACCATCGTGCAGTTCTTGCAGTCTGACTTTTTCTTTGTCTTTTGTTTGATCGTGGCATAGGGAAGCAAGATCAGAAGCAAATAGGCCTAGTCTCAGATTAGCTTAGTCTCAGATAACAAGCAAGAGCAAGAAAAACAGTCCTGCATGAACTGGTTCATCCCTACAAAAAGGAAGCAAAATATGATTACATTAGCCTTCAATAAAGTGGCGCTGAGCGCTAACTCCTAAATATGATGGTACATTTTCGATTGACTACTCTCATGGGCTGGCAGTTATTGGAATAAATATCAGAAATTTTATTATGCAGAATTGTTAGTGATGCCAACATTACCTATGGATCTTAATGTCAACTTTTTGGAAAAATCTCCATGGTACAACTGCTTTGCACGTGAAAAAAAAGAAAAATCACTTTCGGGTGTCATAATTTCAGCTTTGGGACACCTCAACTGAATTTTGGAATGCATTGGTGGATTCAGCTTGCTTTTTTTACACCAGGGCCCCAAATTTGACATGTTTCCTCCAATTAGGGCCAAAAAGGTAGTTTTTGCAGTCAGGCGTGTAAAGTTGCGGAAAATAAGGGTAGCGCCAAATGGACACCCCTGTATAATCCGATAATTTTAGGTCAAGACAACAACAACTTGAGAATTTCAAGAGCAGATTATGATTCAGCATACTTCAAATGACATAAAAATGCAAAAAGAAAAAATTGCAAAAAAAGTAAAAAAATGAGTTTTTGGGTATCCCCCCCCCCCCCTTTATCTATTCTGTTGTCTCAGTAAATGTTCTCTGGCAGATGGAAGTTAGGCAAAATTTTGCCATTCTTGCCAAAGCAAGAGTTTGGCAAAAGTTCTTAAATCTGGACCTTGGCTTGTAGGAATCCAAGGCAAAAGTTCTCGTGGATCTTGTGCATTTCCAGGGTCTCTGTTCAATTACCTGATATTTTTTTCTGATAGCCAGCAAACACAGGGTTCAGCTGTGTTTGCTTTCGTTTCAAAGGATTGACATTCAAAGGATTGACATTCAAAAAATAGCCGTAAATGTCTGGCTGCAGCTTTCGCATTTGCCCTTTTCGCACAAAGAGTTAGCAATCGTTGCTCGTTGATTTTATTATAAACAGGTAGAATCATTACGGAATTACAATTTCAGGCCATCAGTGTTCATAATCAAAAAATGCTGTTCTGTGGAATAATGCTTTGATGCTTTCTTCCACTCATTTTCAGGTTGTTGAAGAAATGAACAAGTGGAGCCTGAGGATATCCTCGAATTTGGTCAGTGTACCAGGACGTGTTTTGTTGCCAGAGAACATACGATTGACTGCAAAGCGTGGTGGTGAAACACGTGAAGCAGCCAATCGCGAGGCCGATTGGACGACGGCTGTAACCAGAGGTAAGGGTCTCTTGACAAAGGGGTTGTTTCAAGTGATTTTATTGTTGAAGCACGTGAAAAAGCCAATTGGACGACAGCTGTTACCAGAGGTAAGGGTCTCTTGACAAAGGGGTTGTTTTAAGTGATTTTACTGTTGAAGCACGTGAAAAAGCCAATCGCGAAGCCGATTGGACGACAGCTGTTACCAGAGGTAAGGGTCTCTTGACAAAGGGGTCGTTTGAAGTGATTTTACTGTTGACGTGCAGATGTCATGCTTGAGGTGCAGTGGGCGCACAGAGGACGTGTGGGACATTTCTTCTGAATTGAAATTGTCCTCAAAGGAATTGAAAAATGTGTTTTGTTCATGCTGAAAATGTCAATACGAAAGGTGTTCGCTGCAAACCGCAACATTTTCAGGCAGTGTCATTGATTTTGTACATGTGGTTAAAAAAGGAGGTTAGTTATCAAAAATCTGATATTGTCACTTGATAGAGAAGCCAAAAATACATAGGAGTGCAAATTTTCACAGCTATGGTGTTAAAATCAACAGATATATGCCCCTCGGAAGGTTAAAAAACAGTCGAAAAAGAATTTGCGAGGAAAATCAGTTTGAAAGAAAGAGACATTTTCATTAGCGTCATTGTGACCATCCACCGTAATAAGTACCAGCAATAACACAAGCAATGCAAATATGAAAAGTGTCCAGACAAAATTTGTAGAGCAGGGTCTGTTCTGTAAAAGACCACCACTTTACGAAAATGGCAATTTTGGCCAAAAATCAAAAAATTTGATGGTCCCCCCTTGGGGGAACAAAGCCCTCTGTGGTCAACTTCGGTGTTTTTCATTCGATTTGGTTGAAATTTTAGGAGCAGTTAGGTGCTATTGAAGGATGATTTCATGCAAAATTTCACCATTGTATGACAAGTGCTTACTAAGATTGAGATATTTTTGTCTATGTGATGTGCGAAAACTTTGCGCTGGTGCCCAGAGAGAACAGGACAATGTAGTGGGCTCAACTTGGGCAAAGCGGTGTATAAATGTTCAAGAATTGAGTGATGAGGCCGGATTTCTGATTTTTCAATCAGAAGTTCATATTAAGTTCTTTTTTTTTCCACGACGCGATGGTTAGCGTAAAAAATCTCGGATCTCTGACATAAAAGCCAATATAGACCTAAATGAAGACTGGTAAGGATCATCAAAAATTGGACTATATTATCACTCAATGTTTGGCACTTTTTTGCTCAGGTGGTCAAAATTTGGTCTCTCTAACACTTTTGAGTCTCTGGAAATAGCATCTCAGAAGTTTTTTAGAAAGTGCGGAAAATGAAAGTAATCTGATTTAAAGATTGCAATTTGTGACAGTTCTGTTGCGCATCCTGAAAATTATCGCCTGGCGAAAAAGAGCATTTCCATCGGAATTTTGAGGTGAGAATTGGGTTCTGTACACTTCAATTTGTGAAAAAAGACAGAAATATGAAAATTATTGTAAAATGCAGTTGAATAGAGATTGTAAAGTGCAGTTGCAAAATTGTAAAATGCAGTTGCAAATCTTTGACAGCAAAAGGCCCCTCAAGTGGTTTTATTGATAAAAAAAAAAAGTATTTTCCAGCAGTGAATGAAATGTTTTCTTGTGGTAGGGGTCTGAATTTTGAATTTCTCCATTTATTTTTGGCCAAATTTCGCCACGGGTGCATTTTCTTTCATTTTCCCCTGCTGGCTTTCAGCCCCACCCAGGTTGCCAGATATTCACAAATGCGTTGGTTTTTGCATTTTTATTCTTTCGTGCATGTGGAAGAAATTGGAATTGATCAAACAGATGGTCATTCCATTCCAGTTAGAACATGCAGCTCCAAAACTACAACTGCATTTTCGCAATTCGACTGGCATCGAAATTACGTGGAAGAAAGGCATCTCTGGCATGAATTCAAAGTGTCTATAAGACCCACTCATGATTTTACCGAAAATCAAAAAAAATGTGTTTCCCACCACTCTTAATTTGTGACTCTACTGCCATTTGGTCCAGATAGAAATTGAAAATGCACTGTTCAGGCACAGATTGGAGAAGTTTTCACAAAAAGGTGAACAACTCTGAAACCTGTTTAAAAATGTGAGGTTGAATTTTTGCTTGGAACTTTGTTCCCTTGCAACGTTCGAAAAAATGCTGTTGTGTACCAAGGGCTGTTCTGTGAACAGGACGTGATGGTGTTGGTGTCTTTGGGCCAGAATTACTCTTTCTTGTGACCGCAACACGTTCTGTGATGCATAAAACGCCAGTTGAGGTCTGCTAAAGATCAAATATTGTCACAGGCTCATCCATTGTCTACTGAATTTTCCCTTTCGGTAGAATCTGGCTTATGGTGTGAGATCATTGCGATCCCATCCCCAGAGTTGGCTGTGAGGATGGTACCAAGATGGTACCGCAATGTAAACCAAATTCTATTGATGTGGTGTCGAAAATGATCAAATTGGTCTGGTAAGAGCGATTTGAAGCAAGTTGAACGACCCTCGCAAGTTTCCACCCTTCCTTCCGTTTTGTGCTCTTAAAATAATTGCTCAAACAATTTAATTATTCCCATGCCTAGAGAAGCTTCTCTCAACCAATTTTTTGATTCGACGGGTGCGGACGAATTTTTTGATTCGACAGTAACAAATTGTTTACAACCTTCATTTCAATAGAAAATAAACAAAATGGCAGCTGATCAAATTCCCCAAAGAACACATTTTTGTTTCTGTCTATCCCTCTCAACCTTCATCAGTTGCCACATGAGAGGGGGCCGATGGCGGTGGCAAGACAAAACTGCCCTCTCTGGGATCGGATCAAAACAAAATCAAAACAGATCGCTAAAACAAAATTTTGGACTTCAAAAACAGAGTGGACTTCAAAAAGAGCAGAGCGGACTTCAAAAAGCATTGATCCGTGCACCCTAACAATAACACATGATTTCAAAGCTTTTACGATTTTAAGTTTTGCTCTTTTAAGTGAAAAATGCTAAGAGTTTTGTACGTTAATTGATATTGTATGATGTGCTCTGTTTGTGATTCCTTGCAGGTCATTTCATGCTGTCATCTGTTGCAATTGATGAATGGACTGTGGTTGTTCCTCCACGTTGTGACTACCAAGAGTTTGTCAATCTGATCATCCGTGCAGCAAATGGCATGGGTTTTCACATTGCAATGCCGAGACCGTGAGTTTTATTCGGATCTTTTTTTGTCTTCCTTCTGGGCATCTGTTAATCTGGGAAGTAACGATTCAATTTTCGTTCTTTACTGCTGTGGCACTTGTTTGAAAAATGCATCTACCATTGTTAACAATAGTTACATGACAGTTACAGAGAAATTAAATGACTGACTTGAAGCTATTCAGATTTCCGTATCAATTTGAGGCGTGACGTTTCCCTCGAGGGTGTCGCACCCTCGTTGACGGAACGACTGTCGTTTGTCAACGTTTATCAAAATGGTAAATGTTGATAAACCCATTCGTGGTGCACGTGCTTCAATTGTCAACGAAGGTGCGATACCCACGAGAGGTCATGCCTCAGAGGAATGACCTAGTTCTGATGATGGATTTTGATTGTTCAGCATCCCAAACATTTGAGCATAAATCTGCTTTCTAGTTGATGTTTGTGTGTCATGTCAATTCTTGACCAGCTTACATCCAGGTCTTTCCATTTCCACGGTATGCCAGTTTTATCTGCAGGCAATGTATTTTTTACCATTTTTCGTCCAAATTGAGACGTGTTTTTCAGCCCTTGTTTCTTCCTGCTGTGCAATTTTGTGTTTATTTCCCTTTCATGCAGTATGATTCATGTATTGATTTGTATGTCCTGCTATGATTCATTTGTGTTAATTTCAGCTACGATATGCGAGGTGATCGCAGGGACAATTATGGTGAAGCTTTGCAGGATATTTCGAGAAGTGGAGAGAAGTTTGTTCTGGTGTTTGTTCATAGAAAGGCAACTGATATCTATCAAGAAATCAAGAAATACTGTTACAAGACAAGTCCAAGTAAGCTCATAATTTTGGTGGGCAGAAAACTGGCTGTTGCCAGGTCCTTCTTCTGGACATTCACCTTGCAAAGATTAACATCAATTGTGAAAGCGTCTTGGGAAACTGGGGTATTTTCATCGTGTCAAATTTTCCTTGAGATGATCTGTATACCTGTATTTTGGGATCTTCCAAATTGTTAATTCGTTTTTTTTTCTGTGGAGCGAAGTTTGTTTGAAATTTACAACATGCAGCAGATAACCAGATCATTTTCATTTTAAAAATTGGAAACCGAGCTGAAAATTCATGTCTTGCAAGTTTAAGCCTGCTTTCCTGCTTCATGTTGACACCGCCCGCTCTATGTCGACCAACATGACAGACAATCATGATCACTGATCTGCACATTGATATAATTTTCCTTTGTTCCTTTTCTCAACAGTGCTGTCTCAAGTTGTCTGGACAAAACATTTCACTGCGAAGGGAGCTATGTCTGTAGCATCAAAGATTGCCATTCAGTTGAATGCAAAACAAGGGGGTGAACCCTGGTCTGTTGAAATCCCTCTGAAGGTTAGTTACTGGTTGATCAAGTTGGTTGAGTCCCAGCTGAAAAACATCCGTTGGGCGTTTGTGCACGGATTGCAGAAGCTATGTCACAAATTGATCTCCAACGCTCTGCAGCACCAGATACAAAGACAAGAGATCCATCTGTGCAGGAAAAAGATCGTAGGTACCGCGTCCTTTGTCAGCCTGACGGGGTCTTGATTGTGCCATTTACCAAAACTTTCTGCGATGCATGTTTCCGACATTTGTCCCAGTTCAAAGAAATTGACACTGGTAAAAACCTTCCATCTCTCCTCTTTCATTTTACAAAGTTTCTATTTCTGATGCTTTAGAACATGCTTGTGGAGCATGCATTGTGTGCATTTGCGCAAGGAACGTGCTTTGTGTGCATTTGAGCAAGGCAAGAATGTGCCAAAACATGATGCCAGGCTTTTGGACAACAGAAGAGGTGCGGATTTTTTGTTCATTGGTCCAAACGCACAACCATAATGGTTGCCACTGGCTGAGAAGATTTGGATCCAGTGGATTGGCCTGACACAGATACTTCAACTACTGTTCTTTCAATGTGGCTGACTTGGATTTGCTTGCTCACAAAATTTGACTCAGTTTCTGATATTTTTTTCTGTTTGCGAATTTTCCAACCCATTTTTCATTGGTCTCGCCAAGTAGGTACTGTCTCACCAGGAAGGTTATTGCAAGCAATGCGAGGTTGGGCAATGGGTGCTGCTTTCCGTCAATAAAAAACCTTGAAATGAAAACCTTTGGGAAAACCTGGAAAAACCTTGCAAATTGTTTTCAAAAAATTTCTGGGAACTGAGCTGTACTAAAATTATATGACTACCAACGTATTGACTATTGAGCCAAACTCTTCCTAAAGTGGCCAAAAATGGAATGACAGCTATTTTTACTGAAAGAAGGTGAATGCAGAAAAAATGGTGATAGATTGGCAATGTCCAAAACTCCCGCTATGTAACAACTCCATTTCTGAAGAAAAACTGCCTATCATTGCCAAAAGTTCGCATCAATCTTGTCAGAGAGTTTTCAAAAGTAAAAAAAAGCAGATGAACAGTGATTATTTTGAGGTGATTAAAAATGTTTTCATCACAGAACATTTTTGCAAAGAGCTAGCACCGTTAGCAGTTGAATTGCTGCATTGGTTCCAGTTTTTTCAAATTGAACTGAATAGCCTTTATTTCCAAAAACACATTAAGGGGGCACCAAACCATGAATTTGGCTACAAGATTCTGAAAACAGATCTTGTTTTCAGGCATCAAAAGCAGATGCTGTCACAAAGGAACAAGTTTGTGTGTTTTTCTCACGTAAGGGCTTTTCTGCAAATATTTGCTCATATCTCCACTGTCTGTCCATGTAAGAAGGTGAAATTTGGTATTCCTGTTGAAAAAAACCATGCTGGATTTGCTGATGTTCTCAGAATTTGGATTTTTCACTCACAAGTGGACAGTGTGGATGAAAACTTAATGCCTTGTGGATGCAAAATTACGTCAATTTTATGCATTTCTAATTTTGGATTTTTTGAAGGCTCGCAAAGTAAAAGTGAGTCTAAAAATGGCAAATCTGTTAATGTCAGAAAATGCAGATGTCTTTTTGGTACAAAAACTTCAAACTGAACTTAAAAAGTTGTTAAAAGTTAACGCCCGGTGAAGCTAGCGCATATTTTTTAGGGGTCAGAGGGCATAACTCCTAAATGGAGGCACTTAGGAGGGTGAAATTTTGCATGATACAAAATTAGACCCGCGATGGTGTGGTGCCCCCTTCATGAATAACAAAGAGCTGGCTAGTAAACGCGAAAACGGAATATCCGCTATGTAACTTGAGAAACCTACAGTAAGTAGTTACCTGATTTAAGGCCATTTTAGGATCGATGTCACGATTTTATTTGCGACGTTTCGACCCGTGGGCTGCGGTCTTCTTCAAGTCTGATGACACGATAATATGATCGCCAGCGACCTGATGACCAGCGGCAGCGATCATATCGTGTCATCAGACTTGAAGAAGACCCCAGCCCACGGGTCGAAACGTCGTCAATAAAAACCGTGACATCGATCCTAAAATGGCCTTAAGGGGGAGTGGGGGGTCGAAATGCTAACTTCGGTGAATATGAACCGATTTGGTTGAAATTTGGCACACTTATTGGCGTTGTTGAAGAGAGTCTTCATGCAAACTTTCACTGCTCTATCTATCATATTTCAGAAATTATTGCAGATTTCATAAAAAATACTGGCGGAACTTCCGATTGGCGGTCAGCGATATCCGTAAAACATTTGGAGTCCAGGATTGCGCCATTTTTGGTCCTTATTATGTCCGAAGTGGAGTGACAGAGCCAGATTTTGCATTTTTAAGCTTATTCATGTGTTATTTTCATCCATTTCAGTCTATCCGCTACAAGCGAGGGGGCATTTGATAAACAATAGCCCAAAACTGTTATATAAAGTGACATAATCAAAATTCTGGCTTGTCACTCCACTCGGACACTTTTTTACATAAGTGTGCCAATTTTCACTTTCCCATGACGTCTGGGAGCTGAGAAAATGCAATCGAAAGTTCGAAAAATGTCAAAAAAGTGAAAGCGTAAAAAATGCGCCTTGAAATTTGTGGATTTTTCAAAGCAAATGAAAAATACGCCGTCGTGTGAAAAAAGTGTCGCACGTGAAACCCGATAGCTCCTCAACCAATGAAGCCACGGCAATGGTAATTATATCATTGGAATCAGCAAAAAATGGGCAATTTGATGACACCAAAAGGTAAAAAGTCCAAAAATCACGCATTTTTCATTTTTCTGACCCCCTACTCCCCCTTAAATCAGGTAACTACTTACAGTGTTTGTGAAACGGATCATGTCACCAGACACAATTAGAAACCTACTGCCGTGCACTGGTCCCTTGTCGTGCTTCATTACCTTATTTTAAGGGTAAAAGAAATTTAAAACTGAAACCCACTTCTCGATCAGTTGAATAAAGGGTTCTTTATTTAAACAGAGCAACAGTCATGAACTGGTCCCTTGTCGAACTCCATTCGATTTTAGGAAAAGTAAGAAGAGGTAAGAAGGAAATTTCAAATGAAAACAAAAATATCACTGCAATTGAATGAACCGACAATTTCTATTCTGTATATTGCTACCACTGGAAACTGAACATTCAAAAATGTGACCGGCCTGGGGCTTCAAAGGAACAAAAATAAATAAAAATGACAAAACAACAGATGATGCGTTTAAAGCGTCTTGCATGCTGTCATCCATGCTTCCGTCAAACATCCAAGCTTGTTTCACGCTGCCTCCCACTGACACATCAGGGGGTGGATCAGTGAGAGTGCTGCACCACCTACAAGCCAATCCGGACAAGCTCTATGCAGATTGCCCTGCATGGCCTCATATCAACGTAATGTTTTGTCAGCCAGACCAAAAACCAGCAACTTTTGACTTATCAACTTGACTACTCCACTTCACACGGAGACATCATGTCATCCATGCAGATACTCCCCATTTTCACCTTTGTCAACCACTTTATTCCACATCTCCACGTGTTGGCACTCAGTGAATGCATTTCATTATAACCACATACGGACACATAATGGATGCAAATTTTATCCCTATCTATTTTCTCAGAGTTTTTCAGTGTTGCCAATCATTTTTTTATTCTGTCTGCATCAGGTCCAATTCTTGCTTTGGAAGCAGCGTGGGTCAGTCTCTGACTAAAGTTCTTCCAAGTCGCTCACTAAGTTCGAGGAGCTCAATACCCCAAATTGTATTCGAGCTGTTGCATTTTTTTTTAATTTGTTCTTGCAAATGATTCTTTTGTGTGTTGCTTGTCGTATTCCTGGTCACGCCACCTCTTTCTGCACATAACCTTTTGCCACATTGACACCTTGTACAAATCTGATGTTTGTCTCATCATACCACCTGTTCATGACACTGTCTGCACCCAACTGGCAAAAGGATTTGCCCTCTAATTGTTGTGCAATTTCCTAAAAAAAAAACATCTCAAACCTTCTTTGTGACCTGTACTTCTTTTTGACCAGCACCACCATTTGCATCTGAATGAATTTTTCTTGTTTTGATTCACCTGATGATTGGTGATGTCCCATTATGTTGTCCTTTTTTCTACCATCTCAACAGGATTTCATGGTTGTTGGATTTGATGTTTATCACGATTCCAGCAGGAAGGGCAAGTCATTTGGTGGTTTTGTTGCCTCACTGAACAGCAACTGCACAAGATATTACAGCACCGTTGCAGAGCACAATCGAGGAGAAGAGTTGGGCTCACATCTGAATAGATGCATGACTGGTGAGTGTTTCTTTACAGGTCGGGGTCGGTGCAGCATTCCACTCCTTGACAATCAGTGAAACAGTTGGCACAGGTCATTGTGATGTGACACTTTTGGCATCTGTTGTGTGGTCCTCAATGGATGATCCCAGTACCAATGTTGTAGCTGGTTGGGAAACTTGGAGATTGAATGCTGCAGGATGGCTGCGCACCCTGGGAAACGTTGAATTTTCTAGAAAGAAAAATACAAAACATCTGGTTTACACCATTTTAGTGTTCTGGTGGTGAGCCTGCTGTAATGAGTGCAATTATTGTTTTAGTCATAGAATGTGCTGTGCGGGTGGAAGCAAGAATACCTTTCTCAAAAGGGGTAATGACATTATCCATCATCTGCAGTTATCATGTCAAATGTGTGGAATTATTGATATCAACTTTTCTCCAAGAAACATGAACAACTGAAGCTGAATTAGGAAAGAGTCCACCATGGAGTGTGAAAAGGAAAACCAATGTTTTGAGAATGACATATTGATGTGACTGCTTAGCTCAGGTTGTCAAGCAATCTATCGACTCTCGTGTGGAAGCTGGAAGGTTCGCAGTTCTCAAATCCCTAAAAATTTTACATTCTTGTTTTCCGACTTTTTTTTGTCCCTGCAGAAACAATGATGAAACTTGGCCACAAATCAAAAATTTAAATTTTTCCCCAGGTTCCAGGTGAACCTTGGAACCTCGGAAAAATATGGTTTTCAAAAATGGACTTTAATCATGCTTGAAGCTCAGTTCCTTGAAACCCTACTGGGGGTGCCACCGCAAACCTCACTTTTGTGGCCAACACCGGCCACGGTCATGGGTACTGCTTTCTGCCATTTCGCCCTTAAAACCATTGCAAAAACCAGAAAATGATTTTTGCAAATTATCAAAATTGCTGCGAACCGTGGAAAATATTTTTGTGCATAGAGTGGGGAGTAATGCATAATTTCTTGCATAAAAGTGAAAAAAAAATGTTTTTTCTTTTCATGTTCATATCATGTAGGTATGGCATGAATGAATTTGCCATTTCTGAAACTCTTTCTTCAGACAAGATACCTGCAGCCCATTATTCAAAACTCAGTTGCATTGGCTATCTCACCTGCTTAATTTCTTTTGCATGTCTCGGGAACATTGTGGTGTGGGTATTTGCCCACCCTTAAAGTTTTTTCCCCACCTGAAAACAAGCCTGGTTGGTTTTCTTAATCTGGCTTCTGGCTCAGTAGGCTTATCCACATCTGGAAAACCTCGGTGGAAATACACATAGGATTATCTGAAGTATTTACAGTCCTTACTTTTGAATCTAACTGTATTCGTATATTTCTCACATACGAGTATGATGACGATCTTATTTTGGTGGAATCAGGTCAAAGCTCTGTTTGGTCGGGAAAACTGAGATTTTTCCCATTTATTTTCATCTCACAATGTGATGTCCTTCCTAACGAAAGTTTTGGCAAACATTGTGATCAATCTGCCGGCCTGAAGAGGTTAAAAGTGGTGATTTGATCCATGCAAAAACCTGCATTTGACTGACTTTATCCCCCCCCAATACAATTTTCGATTGTGTCCACATAATTTTCCACTGTTTCTGGGAATTTCAATTTGCTTTTGTCATGACACACTGATCTGCATTTGTCTTGATGCTTCTTTTTTTGTTTTTTTAATTTTGTCTTCGCTTTTCCTCTTCACAAAATCAGAATGCCTTCGTGCCTATCAAGCAAAGAATGGAGGGAAGTTCCCAACAAGGGTTTTCTTCTATCGTGATGGTGTTGGTGATGGACAGTTGCAGTATGTGAAGGAACATGAAGTGGAACAGATGAGAGTAAGTTATTTCAAGGTTCCAATTGCTCTCACAGATTAAAAGTGCTTGTTAGATTCAGCAGACTGACTGAAAGTGCTGCCATTATTTCCTAAAGATTGTCAACTGCTACCTGGCATCAACAAAAGGGAGCTAAAATCGGTTACACTTCGGAATTACTGTCACATTGTTATTTTGGGAGTCTCCATCTCGAAAACTCCAGCTGGGGCCTTCTGCCCCTTGGACCACTCCTCAGTCACTCACTGTCCCCATCTTAACCTGTTAGCGGCACCAATGGTTAATTTTTTTGGTGAACACCCTATAAACTCTGCCTGGTAGATTTTTTTTGGTTTTCCAGGACCCCTTTTTGGAAGGCTGCTCACAAATATTGACTGACAGGTTTACTTTTAACACAACCTTGTTTCAGCATCTGTAGCTGGTATGTGTGTTTGGTATGCATGCATGTTCTGATTACGAAGCAAAAAATTATAATCAAGAACCTTTATTTCCGTTGAACACCTTGAGACTATGACAGACCTGAAAAATTTCTTCTTGCACTGAAAGAAGTGCATTGGCTTGCTCCTTGTTTGGTTTTTGTCTCACGAATCCCCTTTTAGCAAGTCACCAAGGTGATTTTTTGTGGCTATTATCTCTCTATGTCGTGTGTGGTGGATGTTTTGGCTTTAATGCAATAATGCTGGAATAGGTGTCAAGGAAAAAGTTTATTTTGCATTGGTTCGTTCCCTGCTAGAATATGCTTCAACTGTGTGGGACCCCTATCGAAATATACAGATTGAAAATTTGGAGAGAGTTCAAAGAAGAGCGGCACGTTTTGTGACTGGTAGATATGCTCCTTTTGACAGTGTTACGTCAATGTTGCAAGACTTTGGATGGACTTCACTAGCTTCACGTATAATGATCTCCCGACTTGTGGTTTATTTTTGGGATTAAATAACGTGGGTAGCTGGTCAGAAATAAAGGACTTTTTGCTTTTGCCAAATTACCAAAACAGAAATGATCATGATTTTAAGCTTTGGTCAGGTGCCTTTCACTAAGATGTGGGAAAGAATTCATTTGTGCACAGAACGGT
This sequence comes from Sinentomon sp. SZTP_YWyxl, assembly GCA_030068105.1. Lineage (NCBI taxonomy): Eukaryota > Metazoa > Arthropoda > Protura > Sinentomata > Sinentomidae > Sinentomon > Sinentomon sp. SZTP_YWyxl. The sequence goes on from JASGXE010007206.1 coordinate 13,494, forward strand.
TAGGGATTGGAACTCTCTGCATCCACGAGTGTTTGAAACCAGGGGTGATATCAATATCGAAATGTTCAAACAAAATGTTGAACAGTGGTTGTCTGACATCACCATAAACATGTCTTAAAGCTTTGTTTCCTTTATTCCTCTGACATATGCCAACAATGGCTGTTATATTTAATGTACGTGACATATTGTGTGTTTGTTTTATGTTATCCGATTGCTGATTTGCGCCGGGATTAAAACCCTGCAAATTAAATGTAAATTAAATTAAAATTAAATTTAGAAGTGCAAAAAATCTTCGTTTTTTATGAATGTGCTGCCGGTGATTTTCATCCAAGGAGAGGCGATGTCTCCAATCTGGGGTTGGCCCACTTTTTCTGATTTACCCATTTGGCCTCCACAGTTATTATCAATTTTTCGATTTCCTAAATTCAAGCAGTTAAATTTAGCCTGACCTGCTTCCCCTGGCCAACTTACCGGCATCTAAACGTCCACCAGACCAGCGCTTGGTGCTGTAACATGTTTGAAGTTTCATTGCGACATTTGCCCATTGTCTTTCCTATGACAAAGCCAATTCGGTCCATTGCTGGGCACAACACTGCTCTGAATGTGTAATTGCGAACGTTACATTGACATAATAACCTCCTGGATAGTTTTTTCTTCTACGTCTTCTGTTTCGGATACCTAACATAAATTTTTGCTGTTTTCTTTTAGGCTGCTTTGCAGCAAGTTGGGAACATACAGCTGACCTTCTTTGTCGTATCAAAGCGTATCAACACCCGCTTGTTCACATCTGAAGGTTATGGTAATCCTCCATGTGGTACTGTTGTTGACGATGTTATCACTCTGCCAGAGAGGTCAGTTTGTCTTTTTGTTGTTCAGCTTGTGTGGAAACGTTGCCTGGATGTACTCGTAAGTCCTGCATTCGGCAAATGTTTCCACATTGTAATCCTTGTGTATTTCTCTGTGAGCTTGAAGCTTACAGAAGGCATAATTATAGACTAGTGGATGTGGATTGACAAGGGTACAACTCCATTGGTCTTATCAATCCTTGTGTATGATGAAATTGTTGACTTCAAAGCTTTGAAGTGTAGGTACCCTTGCTTGGTTTGGTATGGCACGGTTGCTTAATGTTTAACTTTTCAAACTGGGCCTCGTGGCCTGGCTATTTTTGTCATGTCTGTGAGGAGCTGGCATGTTGCACAAGTTTATCACTGAATTTCTTCAATAACTCGAGAGGTTAATATTCAATTCAACCATTGTTTTTGCAACATCAAAATCGAAAATTTTGTCCGAACTGTGCCAGTTCTAAGCCTCTTTTCAGAATATTTCTAATTTTTATTCTTTGGGCCCATGATTTGAAGCACGGTTGCATTGGTTTTGTCTCATTTTGGACACACATTAATTTGTATTTTTTCAGATTTTTCAAAAATTGAAAGCTTAAAAAATGCATCTTCAACAATTTTTCATGCAAAATGCCAAGAAAAATGCCCAAAAATAGAATGCTATATTTTTTATGAAAATATACCACTTTTGTTATGAAAATTGAATGCTTGGTTTGCTTGTTATCGCAGAAAGCCAGCAAGATTCTAGGTGCTTGGCGCCACACTGATACTCATGCTGGATTAAAGTTACATCCAGCTGCTAATCACTAAAGTTGCTGTGTTCTAACGTTGTTAACAATATATTCCTCTCCAAAGGATGAATCATCGTATGGCTTCATTTTGCTGAGCCGTTTCAAGGGAGATGCATTTCTGCCAGGGACATTTTTCATGCCTGTTTTGCCTGCAATTCCAGTGAAGGCAACACAAAGTAGCATGTGAAATCAATCTTCATTGTTTTATGCTCTTTTCATCTGCAAAATATCAAAGCAATCCTTAAAAAAAAACATGACTCGTAAGCTTCACCCCCCCACCCGAATAGCCAATCGTGGAGTCGCAGCATCTGGATTTGGTGTTCATGATTGGGTGTCCCCTCACCATGTTCTGTTTGGGTGGTTGTTGGATTACCGATATGCGCTTCTAAGAGAAGAAAACTAAATGGTTTGGTAAAAGCAGAGTTATATTTCTCACTTCCTTGCCAGCTTAGTTCACGCATTCAGGAACATTACCCCCCCCCCCCCCGGCTGACGGTGGTAGGGTTGCTGTGATAAGTAGGCAGTGTCTTGTATAGTGGCGGCGGAAAAAGATTACTCATACAGTCATACATGTGTTTTTCCCATCTAACTGTTGCCTCCGAAACTTTTTTTTCTTTCTTTTTACTCTTATGCATTTGGTAGAAATTAAAGTGCCAAATTGCAACGGAGCTTTCTAGAGGTGTCAGATTTTGACATCAGTGATGAAAGAGGATCTTTTATTTCTACAGCATGGAGTTTTTGCTAAAATCTCAAGAATGGAAAATTTTCACATGTATGGGTAATCTTTTTCCGCCGCCAGTATACATCTGATGACACCACATTTCATCCGACAGACATCAATTGTTGACACCTCTGTATCATTTTGAAGCTGAAAAAATTCTCGAGACCAAACAGTTGTCCATCGTGTCGTCAAAGAATTCACAAGGTTAAAAGAAAGGATTCAATGATTTCCGAATGCCACCAAAACCTGTCATATGAATTTGTCTGCTTGATGAATGTTGAAAAAAGTTAAAATACAAATAAGTAAAAATAAAATATTGTGTTTTCGAAAGGCATATTTTGAATACTCTTGACAGCAGAAAAAAGTGAGGCCCCTTCAACACTGAACATGGTCAAAATTGTCCCTCTTTTCATTCATGGCAAATTTTTATGGAGTAAAGCAAGTTGAAATTGAAAAACATGCACACAGATTGATTTTCTTTGTTTTTGGGAACACAACACATTGATTTTGTGCATTCATCCCAGAATTGATCAATTTCTCCAGCCTTCCTGAGGCATGCCTCCACCAGAATCAACGATTTTCTCGGATAAAGTCAAGACCGCTTGATAATTTTCATTCAATTATTTGGTTTTACAATGTGATTTTTTTGATGGGTGTGATTTCAATGCGAAATTAAATAGGTGGCCTATCAAGTGCACACCGACACCGATTTTATAATTTTGCATTGAAACCTTTTGAATGACTTTAAATCACTTTCTGTGAAATCGGTTCATTTTACAGCTTTTTGGAAGAACTGCCTCCATCACTGGGTGATATCACAACAGTCATCTTTAAGGGGGGGTAGGGGGTCCAAAATGCTAATTTTTTCATTTTTTTTTTTATTTTTAATTGTAGCCTGAAGTGTGCTGATTCCAGTGGTGTTTGTACTTTTTTCCTATCTGCTCTAGTTTTAAAGATATTGCATTTTGATGCGAACCGCGTCATCGCAATTTGGCGATCATCAGCGAACCGCGTCATCGCAATTTGGCGATCATCAGCAGCATCAGAACAATCGTGACTAAAAAGTAAACTGCAATGTTTTAGCGCTTTGTGTTTTGAAGCAAAAAATCAACTTCCGTAAGGCGTAACTTTGAAGCCAATGGTGGCAGAATGCTGAAATTTTGAACATTTATGTAAATACATGTTCCAAACTGACTGACGTTGCCGGAATTTCGATTTTTGGCCTCCAAATGCCTTTTCCAGGACGTTTCTCTTTTTATAAGGAGACAAACTGCTTTCGCAGTGTTTCTTTGACCTCAATTTTTGCATAAGAGACTCCAAATCCAAAAATCTTGCAACGTCAGTCAGTTTCTACATCCATTGGTTACCTCTTGGTGAAAACAGAAGTAAAAATTTCTTTTCCCTGGGCTCGTGTGAAAATTTCGCGTGGTCAACGACAGCATTTTTGCTAATAACTCAGGAACCAATTGAGATATTGGTCTGAAATTTTGTACAGAAATTGCTGTTATCATGGGGAATATGTGTACAAAATTTGAACACAATCGGATAATATTTGACGAAGTTGGTTTTTGGACCCCCTACCCCCCCCCCCCCTTAACATAAAACGATCGCAATTTTATGAGGAAAATGTTGCCGTTTATGTGAAACAGTCCCAAAATTGGGAAGCTGTCTTGTTGCATGACTCTTGCTTCCTTTCAAAAGGTTTCAGCTACGAGTGGCTGGAAATTTATTGTAAATACACATCTTCCTGATTGCACGGCAGATGCAATTCAAGATTTGCACAGGTAGTGGAGATTGAACAAGATAAGAAATTGATTTTTCCCAAACTAACCGCAAGGATAACGCATAAAATTGGCATTTGGAGGGCAGTGCAAATGCAGCACTCTGCATCAACTGCATTCCCTAAAACATTGGGTTAAGCAGAATGGGTAGAAGAGTACCAATTTCAATGTGCTTTAACAGTGGAGTAGCACCACTAGTTGTTGCTTTCTGCACAACCGACACTACAATGTCTTTTGTGTTTCAGGATCTCTGAACACGTGAGGCACAACTGGAAATAAAATGCTCAAACTTAGACTATTTCTCTCCCACAAATACTTTTCTTAACAGTTGTTCGGACTTAAAGGAGACTTGGTTTCCTATATGTTTTTTCCCAACAGATATGATTTCTTCCTGGTCCCGCAGTTCAGCAGAGTGGGTACGGCTACACCGACATCGTTCAATATCATTCATGACACTTGCGGGTTCAGCACTGATATCTTGCAGCGCCTTTCGTACAAATTATGCCATCTGTATTTCAACTGGTCGGTAAGTTATCGTTCGCAACTAGCGGAAAAGGATTCACTATTTTTGATGCCAACTTTTGTGGTTCACTGTTTGCAAACTGTCCCAGCGATTGCGAACTGGCCCGGTATGCATTCTTATTCTCGACATTGTTCTAAGCTCTTGTTCTTTTCTAACATAATATTTTGGTGGTCCCTAAAATGTGGATACCTGGATACCTGGACACCCAACTGGATACCTCCTTGGATACCCTTCGAACCCAACGTAACCCATCCAAACCAACCTAACCTAACATATCCTATGCTAAACTAACCTATCCAAACCAAACCTAACCTCTGCTGCCCAAACCTAACCTATTTGTGGGGGTATCCAGTTGGGTATCCAGGTGTCCAGGTGTCCATATTTTAGGGAATACCTAATATTTTATTGGGTATGGCTGCAAGAGTTGATCCTTCGATTAAAATTTCCAAAAAAATTTCTCTGCTATGATCGTGCACATTTTCTTTTGGTGCAATCTGTAATTACCTGAATGGAGGCCATTTTGGATCGACAGAGTAAATTTGGAGACGACATCTCGGCCCCTGTTCTTGGAGCCTTTTTCGAGTCAGAAGACACAGTGGCAGAGAACAGTGTAGTCGTGACTTGAAAAAGGCTCCAGACCGACCGGGGGTCGAAACGTCGTCTCTGAATCTACTCGTATCGATCCGAAAATGGCCTGTATTCGGGTTGTCGATGACAGTGTTTGAAAGATGGATCGTGATGCCAGAAAAAATTTGTTTTTTTTTTGGTGATGTCTTTACCGATTTCCTGTGATGAGTTTCTTGGTGAAGTAGTGATGGACAAAATTAATTTCTGTGCAATCGATGAGCACCATTTTTAAATAATGTATAGCGGCGGCGGAATAAATACTCATACATGTAAAAAAAATTGTAACTGTTCAGATTTTGGAAAAAAATTCTATGCTGCAGAAATTAAAGACCCTCTGTTGTAACCGAGGTCAAAATCTGACTCATCCAGAATGCTCTGTTGAAATCTGGCACTTTAATTTGTACGTCCTGCATAGGAATAAAAAGAAAGAAAAAAAAGTTTCGGAGGCAACAGTTAAATAAGAAAAACACATGTGTGGGTACATTAATTCCACCGCCACTATACTCTATTTCCCTGCATTTAGTTTTACACTCTTGTAAAACTAATAAAATGGATGAATTCCCTGTACATTTTACTTTATTTCAGACCATTTGGGATATTGTTAGCCATGGACATTATGTGGTCAAGATTTTGTCAACTTTTGGAGGGAAAATATCCGACTGCCGGACGATTTTCCAGAGCCAGAAAAAAGCTTATTTTGTTATTTGTTGTGGTCCAACGCCAGGGGAAAAAGGCAAAAACAGCATCAAAAATTGATGTTTTTAACGGTTTTGATCATTTTGCCAAACCAACTGCATGCTTGAGAATCAATTTTTGCGCTGTTGTGTGCTTGGTCGTATTTCCTTATCTTTCTTATCGTGTAAGAATTCAGTAATAATTGTCTTCATTTCTCCTTTCTTTCAGGGAACTGTTCGTGTTCCAGCACCATGCCAGTATGCTCACAAGCTGGCTCAGATGTGTGGAATGGTGTTACATGCCCCTCACCACCAAAGCCTCTCGGAACTGCTTTTCTACCTTTAAACAACTACAATTCCATTCTGGATACTTAGAACTTCGTCTCTTGTGTTGAACTGTGTTTGGGTTTTAAGATCACTGCCATGGACCACGTCGATGATATTTTTGTAGTCGGATGCATCTGGCAGTAGAAAGAACGTAGAGAGGGTTGACGATTATGGACAAGTGAAAAAGGCTTTTCAAGAATCATCTGTGGATAGATTGGTGTGATTTCGTGTGGGACATGTTGTTTTGTTGGTGCCTTTTTCTTGGACATTGCTGCTATAATTTTCATTACTTTGTTGGTTTCTTTTTTGCTGTGCACCTATTTGTGTTTTTGGGCATTACCGTTTCCATGTTTCTGCAAACGAGGCTGTTGCGATACACCATAAAAACTTCAATTTTATCTCGTCTGATAATCATAAGTGGCCATGTTCTTTGTAAAAGTGTAAAATTCTGTTTGAAAATGAATATTTTTTAGAATCTATGACAGTTTTACTTCGACATTTTCTTGCGCTGAGTCCCATCTTGGTCAAAATCTGGCTTCTGAAAAGCCACCCATTCCGTCATGGGGTGTATGGTGGGACTTGTTTCCGAAAACAAGCAAAAGCTGGACATGTCATCTGAATGTCATTTGCTTTTCCGTTTTCAAGTTTTGCTTTTGGCCTATCAACGAGTTGCAAGCATGCATACTTGTTGGATCTATCCTGCTCCTTTCATTCAACCCATTCTCACCTCAGCAACCACTATAATCCAATCCGAAACTTTACACGTCATTTTCTGAAGCAGTTAAATCATGTCATTTCAGCAGCCGACTTCTATCATAATGACACTGGATTTTTTATTTCTGTGGCAAGTCATTTTTTATTTCGTGGCTTTCATCACGTTCACCCTTTGCCGGGCCCACTCCGCTTCAGATTTAGGCATTGTCTTTATCATAACTCCACTTCTTGCAAAATTGAGCAATTGGTAAAGATTATGCATGTTAGTTTGAGGAGCAGAAAAAATAGCCTCAGCAATTTTTAGGGAGGGGTACCCTTCGGAAAGTTATTTTGCAAAATCGGTTTTGTTTTTTGTGAAATCTCTTCTTTCAGAATTTTCAAACCATTTGTCTCATGGTTCAGTTACTTTATTGGCAGCATAACAATTTACGAGGCATTTACAATTTACGAGGCAGCTTTACAATTTACGAGTTTTTCCAAATTACCTGACAAACTGAGCAAAAATGAGTTTTCTGACATTACCAGCTGATTCTCCACAACTTTTTACTCGTACATGGAAAAGCCAATTTTCAACTTTATCCTGTCCGCCACAATGAAGGTACGAGGACCATTGAAAAACCATTGCGAAATGCGAATCTGTCTTTTTTTTTTTTTACACAAAATTTCAATCAGAGTTTTCTCGCTTTTGCATTTGTTGCAATCTCCAAACTTTTTGAAATGAGATCTCAGGAACAGTGCTGCTAAAAAGGTGAAAATTGGCATCCTTATGCAAAAGTGTGAAACTTGGGCTCATAAAACCAGAATTTTTTTGTTAAGACACGTTAGACAGATTTTTTGCATCATACTTTTTTAGATCACATGTCCAAAACTTATTGTCACTTGCAACAATGTGCAAAGGAAAGCATTGCCCATTGTTGCAAGTGACGACAATCTGTTATCAACAGATGTTCTAAAACAGTCTGATGCAAAATATCTGTCCATTCCGATACTGGTTTGAGGGGGTTGGGGCCATAAAAATAAACATGTGATTTTTAGACTTCAGAATAATTGATGTCACAAATCGTCCGTTTTATGCTGATTCCAACTGTGTAATTGCCATTACTGTGGCTTGATCGGTTGAGGAGCTGTCACGAAACCCATGTAGACACTTTTTTCACGCGACGTGTTTTTCATGAACTTCGAAAAATCTACAAAATTCAAGGTGCATTTTTGCCGTATTCACGTCATTTTTGACAATTTTCGAACTTTCGATTGCTTTTTCTCAGCAATCCTCAAAGCAAGAATGGTAAGAATTGGCACCAATACTGAAAAAAATGCTGCTCTTTTGGCTGGCAGAACCCAGATTGTTGATTTTGTACCTACTCCTTCACCAACTTTTGAGCCATTCCTTCTGAACATGTCAAACGCCAATGCCGAAATGGATTTATTTTACCATGATTTTGGACTAAATCTAAAAAATGGGCCATCGGCTAAAGAATGACTAATTTTTGCAGATAAAGTTCAAAGTGCAGATGAAGTTCAAAGTAGGCAAAAAATCTTCACCGGGTCTAGAAATTAAACGCGAAAGTTGCATCAACGTTTTTGTGCCATGTCACGAAAGCTCAAAAACCGCTCGACCCAGAAAGTTGAAATTTTGCATGGAGGCACTCCATCGTGGGACCTAAAGTGTATTGAAAAAGAAAAACTGCATTTAAGCACCATTCCATGGAAAATCCAGCATCAAAAACTTATCAACATTCGAACTGAGGGGTTCGAGCTGAGCCAAGACCTCTGCCACCCCTCTGCAAAAATGCCAGAATGCGTGGCTCACAAAAATCAGGGTGCTCAGCGATCAGGGAAAACCTGGAAAGTCAGGGAATTTAGTGGTGGTGGGAAAATCAGGGAAATATCAGGGAAAATGCTCAAAATCCCTTAAATTCAGGGAAATTGTTTGTAAAATTGCTCAATTTCTTTCTTCTTGCTTTTGACTTCTGTTTTTAAAGTATAAATGTCTAAAATCTTGTCTCGGAGTCTATAACTTGGGACAATTTGTCCCACATGTCCAATATTTGTCAAAAAAGTGACTGGGACACTGGACGTTGCCGAAATAAAATGTCAAATTCCACACATTCCTCCTCCGATGGTGTCAGGGAAAGTGCGTTGGAGATGTCAGGGAAAATCAGGGAATTCCATTTTGACAGATCGCTGAGCACACTGAAAATAAGTGGTGTGTTTGCTCAAATTTTCCAGAAATTACAGCTTCGTTTCTGTCCAGGAATTGCAGACTCGTCTTGCCACCACCATCGGGCTCCCTCTCATGTGGCAACTGATGAAGTGTGAGGAGGACAGACGGAAATGAAGCTGTAATTTCTGGAAAATTTGATCAACCAAACCACTTATTTTTGTTTAGACATAAAGTATGTACCAAATTTGAATAAAATCGGTTGAGGAACAGAGAAGTTGTATTTTAGCCCCAACCCCCCGCCCCTTAACTTTCAGATTATGAATAAACGGGGTCCAAAGTGCTGTCATGGCATCAGATGGATTTCCATGACATTTTGAGTTGATTTGGAATAAATTGTGTCTATTTAGCATATGGCAAGTACGAGATCTCACTTCAAAAGTTTTGTCTGTTTCCACTACTACTTTACCCTGCTTGAAAACTAAGAGATACAAGGCTGAATTTTTGTGCTGAATATGCTATCCTTAACAATTCCACAAAATTCCAAGAAATAAAAAATTGGATAAAAACGAAAAAAGTTTCTCCACACGGGTACCCCCCCAAACATGAGTGGTTCCAAACTGCATTCCATCTGGCACGGACACCTGGATTGGGGAGATCAAGCCAAACCTAAGCGCTGCATATCTGCACACCAAATATTATGTTTTGGTTTACAACATGAAGTTTGAGCAGTCGAGGCTTGCTCTCATACGTCGCTCAATAAAGTTATCACTCCACGCATCACTCATTTATCACTCAAGAAAGTTATAGCTCCTCCGGCCTCTCAGTGGGTCCCTTCAAATTTAAGCCTCGGAATATGTTTTATCTCGACCTCCCCATCACTAAAAGCATAAAAGGACCTGGCATTGTGATAAAATCCAAAAACCAGAAGCAAATTTTTGGGGGGTTCGTTCCAAAGCAAACAAAGTTACTAAAAATCAATTGCGGTAATGCCCCAGGTTTATTCTGTTCTGATTTGTTTCTTTCTATCAACCTTGGAAGTGTTTCTGTTCTGCGATTGAGTGATAAATTCACTGGAACATTTTTCTGCAAACCCATTTTTTGCTTATTGGAATTTCATTTTGAAGGGATTTTTTTGCGACGCATCCCTGTTGATGTGTGTTTGGATCCTCTCCCATTTTTGGCTTTTAAATTTTGACAGGATAGCTGTATTGATAAGAAGAGTACCTGATAATAATTGCTTGTTCACCTATGTTTTTTCTTTCTGCCCAAAGACCAATCCCAGAGGGCTTTCACATCCAACTGAGCTCAAAACTAGTATTCGTTGATTTGTGCAAGGGACCTTCTGGAAATCTAGAACAGTGCGCATGGCGTGTCCAACTTGAGGCACAAATAATTGAATCTGTTTTGGGAAAAAGGGCATAATTCATGGATTTATGTCCTTTTCCAGAAAAAAAATGTTTCATTCACTGACTCTACAGTGTGTTTCTGAAATAGTTGGCCATACTTCGTTTTTGACATCGTGGGGCCATTCTGAACAAAAAAGGTAGAGTGACTTTGCCGTCCGATGACTTCTGGGGGTACTCGCCGAAAAAAAAAACTTGGGACGATACACTGTAATTCACGACATCACTATGAGGTCAGCAAAAATCAACTTATGACACATTGCAAAATCAAAGCAAATGCATAACATTACATGCAGATATGGCAGAGAAGCCATCCAAGAATGCATTCTTGCCATCCATGCGTGTAATGTTATGCATTTGCTTTGTTTTTGCAATGTTTCATAAGTTGATTTTTGCTGACCTCGTAGTGATGTCGTGAATTACAGTGTATCGTCCCATGTTTTTTTTTTCGGCGAGTACCCCCAGAAGTCATCGGACGGCAAAAAGTCACTCTACCTTTTTTGTTCAGAATGGCACCACGATGTCAAAAACGAAGTATGGCCAACTATTTCAGAAACACCCTGTATAGATCCATTTGGAGTCAGCACAAATGTGCCTTTTTTATGTGAAGCATCACTGGGATTTACAGAGATCATAGGCGACATTGAACTCGAACCGGGAAAAAGTGGAATTGTGCCCTTTTTCCCAAAACAGATTCAATTGCGCTGGAGATTATAGCCCCCCTGCCACTTATGAAAGAAGCTGGAGCAAAAATTTAGCCACAGCAAAACTTATTCTCAACTTGGAACTTGTCATGGTGAGAGTAAGTTGCTGACCTTTGAGCATCAAACCACTTGGATTTTTTTTAAATTTTACAATTTATTTTTGTGGAAAACCGGAATCTTCACAGCACTGAACAGACCATAAAACACTTTCTCAACAGCATACTTTTGGGACCTTCTGATTGCTCACAAGGAAGTGGAAAACTGCTGAACACAGAAGCCCGATGGGGGTCATTTGAACTTTTGTGATACAAATACCTTCTTCAGAGGCTTGCCTTTTCCTCACTGACAGAACCAATTTAAAAAAGAATTGTTCCTCCAGGCCATTGCATGCCAAACTATCGGAGCAAAAACAATCTCCAGGAATCCTGTTCTTATGTTTTCTTTTGTTCTGTTTCCTTGCATGTTTCGTGGAAATATTTTCTTTGATTATGTTCACTAGAACTCTCAACTTGATTTACGCTTATTTCATTCATGTATGTTGTTCCTTTGGTGAAACTGTGAATGGAAGTGCGGTCGGTGTTGAATTTGGACAAATTTGCATAATGTGGTTTGGAAGAAGCTGTGATGGATCAGGACTACTTTTGTTTATCGTTGAAACATTTTCAGATTGAATTGAATTAAATACCTTAAAGATAAATTTTTATTCGAGTATTTTTGCACAAGCATTGCACTGACACATGTCATTTTCTGTGGAAGACTTACCAAGGAAAAGGTTCTTGGGGTGTTTGGTGATTGTTGTTATATTTTGTATGATGAAAAAATTATGACGACAGTATCGATGATGAGTGATGAGAAAAGATTTGCATGTCACAGAATTTGATGGATTCTTGTTTTTCAGATGTTTTTGTGGTTTCATTTTTCATTGGGCTGCTTCTGGAGCATCCTCATCTGAGGCAAACATTTTCCCCAATTGCCATACTGGATTAGTCCTGCCCCAAGTATGTTAAGAGGACATGCCATTTCATATTTTTTTCAAAATGTTCCTTGTTCTTAAAATCACTTCAGATGTGTAAAATTCAAATACGATCTCAGATTTTAACAGCAGCCCCATGTTTTCACAAACAGTCCAAATCCCTTGGGAGTTGGGAGACTTTCAATCACATTTTCAGTGCTTTTAATTTTCAGATGCAGTTGCCCAAGATTCCTTGCACTTTTTTTAAGTCAATTCTCTTATCAAGGAATTGTGAGGTTCGGCGAAGAATTTTCACGATGTTTTGTATGCAGTTCCTGCACGTACTTTGAAAACGGGTCAATTGGTCCATAACAGCCCATTTTTGTATTCTTACCACACTGAAATTCAGGTGATTGGACCACATTTTCACTGAACGTTTTGTTTCACATCTGTCAAGTTTTGTAGCTACTGGCATCGTAAACATGTCCTTCCATGAATTATGCTCCACCCTTTAGAATTCCCTAATCGGCGTATTGCTTGACCAAGCATCGGGAGTCCTCTAAGAAAATGCTAAATGCTTTTCATATGCCATATTATAATGCTGCAAAGTTATTCGAAATGTTTGAAACACGAAACCGCAATTCTCCTGTTTTTGATGGCGATGGATTGTTCCAGTTGAAGGTGTCGTATCACTAATGTAAGAGATGCTGTTTATTCTTGAGCTATTCAGGTGGGAGTTTTTTAACAAGTGTTTTTTTTTTCTTTCGAGAAGTTTCTCTTGCTTTTCCAGGTGCTGTGTGAATCCAACTTCACATCAGTTTCCGTCTTCTTGCATTTGTTTTGTCTCTTTGTCTCATCATTTATATCTTTAAAGCATTATTCTTTTGGAACTTGTGTGTTTCTTTTTCTTTTCTTCAGCTGCTCACCAATATGGCCTTTGGCACACCTCAATTGCAGTGTAGGTTACGCCATTGAGTACAAACATTCGGCTTGCACTGAAGTTAGCCTTTTTTGTCATTGGTATGAAATTGATGGGAGCGAGCCGGTTTTCCACCCAATTGGAGAACAGTCAATAATGGCTTGTTGCCGCAGAGGTGAAAGTACATGAGATCGCTGGATTTTACCAGTCGAATTCAATCTTTTTTTTTTTTTCCGCACAGTACTTGAATCTTGTTCACGTTGTGGAGCCACTGCAGAACAGAGACTTTGAAGAAAAGCTTGTTCTGAAAACGGGACTGCAACGGTTCCGCAGACGTGAACCAGATTCAGCCGCTCTGGAGCGGATGAAAACGTCAAACTTGCCTGGTAAGAGTGATCTCAAGTTAAATAACCATTCCTTCCAGCAATGTGATTGCAGACACGGAATATTCCATCTCCAGCCCTGCAACCCAACTTTCTGGATTCATGGCAGTGGGTTGGTGATTGATTGCCCAAGCATGCACTTGCACATTTTCATTTCCTAGTGTCACTGTTTTTATCCAACGGCATTGCATAAATTCTGAGAGGCATACCTGCTGTTGGCAAGGAATGCCAAAATGGGCAGTGTCTGTCAGAAATTCGTGCTGGGAGATCCCTGCAGTGCTAGACCAATTGTGTTGCTTTTTATTAAAAAGGGGGGGGGGAACCTTTGGATTGTCGAAAAATGGTTTAAAATGCCATTTTTGGATTTTTAGGTGGGTTTATGCATGAAAATCTGCTGATTCCAGTGGTGCAATCGGTTTTTTGATATTCCATGCAGTTTAGAAGTTACGGACCAAAATGCGAAGGCATCTCAATGCGTTTTTACGCTATTCCGTTGATCAATCTTCGATTTACTCAAGATTTTTCATGTTTGGCAAACTTTTGAATGCTATCGGCCGATTTCCAAAACGAAGATTAATCGGTGGATCGCCGCGATCCGCGGATCGAGGAGCGGTGACCTGGTTGACCACAAACATTTGGATTGACATCGATACTGCGAATGGCAAGGTCAACCACATCACCAGTCGTCGATCCGCGGATCGAAAGGATCCACCGATTAATCTTCGTTTTGGAAATCGGCCGTATATCTCAGCTTGGAAACTACACAGAAGGTTAAAAATTTGCATACTTATGTAAAAAAGTGTCCCAAATTGGCTAGAATGGTCAAAATTAGCCTATTTTATAGTATTTCCAAGATGTAAAGGCTTTTTAAAATTATGGCAGTAAAAATTTACCACTTTTTGACGCGATAAGCATAAATTTGATTCTTGTGCAAAAGCGAAGTTAGGTGTTAGGTTGTTGACCTTTCTAGCCAAATTCTGGCTCAATTTTGGTGACTTTGGTGCAAACTGGAGATCACTAGCTCCCAACGGTTTAGGCGCTGCAGCGATCAAAAGTTTCGCCCACTTTTTGCATATAAAATGGACGCAGCGGCTAAACTAATTTTTTAATTAATTTAATTTAATGTTAATTTGCATGGGCAAGGCCCTGGCGCAAATCAGCAATGCAATGAAGATTAACATTAATGAACAATGACATGAATGTACAAGGATGAAATGCACTTAGATAGTATCAGCTGGTTGCATAACTTAAAACTTGTAACATAGAAACAAAAAAGATGTTATAATATCCCACGTTGTTCGGCCAGCCATGACCCTATGTTGCTTTTAAAGGTAGCCACACTTATATCCTCACCATTTCCAAAGACACGAGGATGAAGCAGATTCCATTCATTGACTGTTCTAGTGACAAAAGAATATTTTCCAACATCCTTGTAGGAGCACTGTGCTCGGAGTTTAAAATCATGGTCATTCCTCCCCAAGTAGCTAGCAGGAGCCAAAAACTCTTTTATATGTGACCAACCACCATTTTATATTTGACCAACCACCAACATTGCTTAGTCTGAGAAATAAACCACCCAGTCTTGAGATTTTTCTGCATGAGACCAGGGAGTTCCACTCAAGGTTTTCCAGCATAGATGAGACACTATCCAATGGTGCATATCTCCCAGATACAAAGCGAGTAGCCTTTCTTTATATTCTCTCCAATTTTTCAATTAAATTCACTCGGTAAGGGTCCCAGACAGATGAGGCGTATTCTAGCAGAGAGTGAACGAGGGCAAAGTATACTTTCTCCTTAGTTGGGCTGTTTGCTTTATAGAAGGTACGCCGAATAAAGAAAAGGGCAGAATTGGCTTTACTGACCACCTGATTTATATGTTGTTCCCAGTATAAGTTTTTGGTAAGGATGATTCCTAAATATTTCGTGTGGTCCGCTGCAGCCAGTTCTTGGTCGTTCAGGTAATACCTGTGTATATGAGGGCTAACTTTGTTATTAAAGCTGATTGTCACACTTTTCAATGTTAATTGAGAAGACACTAGGGGTGGGAAATTTTGCACAGCTCTTAGTTGAAATGACCCCAAACGATGTACAAAATTTGAAGAAAATCGGTTGACATACAAAAATTTTTTGCGCGAAGGTTTCCCCCCCTCCCTTAAAACTGGAGAGTAAATTGGCTTCAAGAATCGGTGGATGGCTTTAGAAACTAGAGAAAATTATACTCTAGACTCTACATCTTTTTCACTTTTACATTCCTTAGCAAAAGTTGCATCAAGCTCTGTTGAAATTGCATGGCCACTATATTGGCTGGACCTTCAAAAGTTCACCATGTTCGAAGACATGTGATAGACTATATTTTTAGAACTTTGACATTATTGGAAGAAGGATTTGGGGTTTGGTTGCCAAAGGTTATGCAAGTAATTTTTGTTCGGCATTTTCCGAAAGGGACAATTTATTTATGCAATAACAAGTGCAGGCTTTCTTCCTCCATCACCTGCCATTGCCACTCCCATTCTCAGGACTGGCTTCAGCAAAATTTTTGGTGTAGGCGAGATATTGTTTTGATGCCCCTGGTTTTTTGGCACCCCTCAAGACATTGCTGCATGAACGGGGACAGGGACCCTCGAGTGGTAGGGGTCTGGAGCAGTGCCTCATCAGGTCTCTGATGCAGTCTTTGGCAGGGGTATGGAGTCCTCCAGAGGTGAAAGCTTTTCGATTTCAGCTACATTTTGGATCTTACTTTGAACAATTTTATGCTCAATTTTGGCCTCGACTTTCGTCACATGGTGACATTTACTCCATTTTCGGCCCATTTTTGCCAACAAAATGAAAATTTGGCAAAATTTACCATCAGCTGGAGGGTGGTTCGATTGAGATTGTTGAGAGAAGTTCTTCTCAAACTCCAGAGGAATTGACAATGCCAAAATGTGGATGGGATAGGATGGACGGGATGGGGGACTCTGTGAAAAACATTCAGCGGTTGAGGCTTTCATTTTCATACGTTTTAGGAAGGATGTGATTGGCTGCTTCTTATCTTGTGAAAACAGAAGGGCATACCTGCAAACCGTGATTGTAATTGCAGAATATGGAATGGCACTTTTTAGCATGAAATGTCATCCCCATTTTTCTTCTCATCTGTCCGCTTTCAGCAGGGATTATCAACAACTTCACATTGGCAGGCTGCACTTACTGCCATGTCCAAAGGTAAAGGCAAGAGGAAACAAAATAAGTTTTATTCATAGTTTGGAGATCCCTGCTACTCCACCTTCCAGATTGTGAAAAAAGGAAAGGTCACGCACCATGTTTACTCGGCTCGACTGTAATAATTTTCAAAATCATTTTAACCATGTGGAAAAATACTGGTGACCTCAATGTTACCATGAAAGTTTTGACATGTATAATATGGACGCTGTTCACTTTGGCATTGATTTGAGGGAGCGATAGAATGATGCATTTTGGAGGCGATGCTGACGCTTCTGAAAGGTCACCTGGGGCGACTCCTCCTGCGCCCCTTCCATTCAGGCACTGCGGAGCTCACCCCATGATTTCTGCAGACTGAGCAATAACACAAAAAAATAAAATGATTATGTTATGTCGCTTCCAGCAGTGTTCTCAACCGCTCATGGTGGAATGGAGGAAGAAAATTTTATTTTTTCAATAAACATGTGATGTGTGTTTATTTTCACCTTTTCGATCTTGTTTTGGCACCCCCTTGGCTCGTGATACGGAGGCAGCCGCCTACGTTGACTACGCCTGATACCGGCCCTGCCCATTCTGGTTGGTTACGTGGTAACCAAATCAAATAGAACTCTGGGTACAGCTGCCGAGAAAAAACAAAACTCCACAGAAAATGGACAAAATGCTTCTCAACTCTTCAAGGAAATTTTGTGGGTTTTGGGAGACCACTTGAAAATGGGGCTGCTGTAGCCAAATGTTTTGCTAAATTCAGATGGGACAGGGTGTCCTGCAAAGATGGCAATCGTAATGGCAGGCCAAACAAAAACAGCGCTGATTGGACATTTACCGAATCCGTGAATTTGTCAGGATAATTCTGATTTTTCGGGACAGGCCAACATTTTGCAGATTTCAAACTCAAATTGAAGTCTGAAGTTGCATCCAAATGCCAGAAAATGATCCAAACAGGAACCATCTTCCATCATGACAACACACCAAACCTGTCTGCTGGTCAACTGTTGCAGTGACTGCTAGTCAAAACGAAAGCTTTGAATTTTTGTACCACCCTCCCTATTCCCCCAACCTGGAGTGGCCCCAAGTGATTCTGTTTTGTTACCAAACAAGAAATTCCTTTGTGGGCAGAAATTTGGAGCATTGAAGAAATGTGATGGCAGCAGACAGGGAATGACTGGATGCCCTCCAGTCATTCCTCCAGTTCTATTCGTCTAGGAAGGAATATCGATGTTGGAGAATTGAGCCACAAAGTGCATCTCAATTCAGTGAGAACATGCGATGAAAGCACAAGAAAGTATGGTTTGCATCGTTTAAGTCGGCAGGTGAGTTTCGACAAACTTTCTGGAAACCCCTAGTCAATGTGCATCAGTCCAAAATAGCCGTTATTCTGCTGCATGCACGTGTTCTATTCGGACAATTTTCTTCATTCACAAATTTTTGACTCTGGGGGAAACTGATTTGTAAACGTTGAAATTGCACGCTGATTGGTCGGCTTTGGAGTCCAGAACTCTTGCAACACACGTAAATGAACTGCGACGTTTTTCTGTTGTTTCTGTCCATGGAAACTGAACTTTCGTTAGTGTAGGTGGCGTGTTCAACAAAAATAGTTCCGCAAGAAATGGACATTTCCACTTCTGGCAGAATGACTCACACCCGGGCCATATTCAGGCCCCTCTGGAAGGTGTCCGGACATTCTCTACACAGCTGCAGTTGGGCTGAACCGCGGTCCATTATACAGAGATGGCATTCCGGGGTGAACCTCTTGTTCTCAGCATTTTTTTCCGACGGCTGAAATTTTCGTGGGATGATGAGAGTGACATTCGTAAACATTTCTAGGCCAGCTTCAATGGTCCAAGAGCGAGCAAAGTGGCTCAGAAAATGGGAAAAAGGTGAATGATAAGGCAGATATCTCCCTCAGGACGATCTTAAAGGAACCAATCACTCCCATGAGCCAGCTTTGAATAAAATTTTGTGTTCCATAATTTCAACTTCCTTCCTTTCCGTATGTTGCATGCAATGCAAGCTCAAGTTCTGTTCATGTTGAGGCATTCATCCAGAGAAATTGAAAAATGGTGGCATTCTTGGGAGGAAGTCCAACTTCTGGCTACATCAGCTGAATTTCCACAAAATACAAGGAGACGCAATTTCAGCATTCTAGCATGATAAGTAACGACTCTGCAATCTCTCATCAAAAGGTATGTAATGAGCTTTTCCCAATGGGAATCTGCCACTGCAACATTTTACACAAAAACTGTTTGAGACATAGAAATGGTTGGACCATTCTAGAAGCTGACATCTTTTTATCAGAGTGTACGATTGGAATGATCCAAAATAACAAATATGGGTTTTAACAAACACTAGAAAAGCCTGTCGGCCTGAAGGCCAACCAGGGCAACAACGAAGCATAAAGCGCAGCATACTCGCAAAGTTGATGCGCAAGCGTCCCCATGCACTGGTCCAGCCCTGCGATTGGATTCCGATATCAGGTCTGTTTTCACAAAAAAGCTTGCAATGGCGGGACACATTTGACAACCGATCTGACCCGAAGACAACCGATCTGAAGTGATCACTTTCTCGAGTTTGGGCAAAAACTTTAGGGGTCCACCAATTTAGGGGTCCTCTTCTCGTGTAGGGGCCCAATTGGGGGGTCTGGGGTGGCGCATCCAGTCGGGGTCTGGGGCAGAGCCCCAGCAGGGTTCCAAGGGGCTGAGCCCCTGGAGCGGGGTCTGGGGGCGGAGCCCCTCAGAAGTTGAAGAAATTTTGAAAATTTGGTGTGGTCTCGGGTTTTCGTTGCGGTCAGACCTTGTTGAGAAAGTTTCTGCTTTCGCTTCTGCTTCCGAAAGATGGTGGCAAAACTCGAAAAAGCGAAACAAAACGCATAAGATGAAAAGAAGCGACGAAGGGTTTTGTGAAAAAGCAAAGATAGAGGACTTCGGAAAAGCAAAAATGCAGAGCTCAAAAAACCTCGCATAAATAGCTCAAGCCTGAAAACGATTCTGTTCCAAAAATCATCTTTTCCTTGGGCTGCGTTTTGCACCAGATTTGAGGAGCCTTCGAGCGGTCCTCCTTTTCATCAACAATCGGATTCGGCTTTTGCCTCGAAGGGTTGCGTCGTGGAACTCAAAATCAGGTCATCTTGGGCTACTCACGATAAGCAAATGGACACCCAGAGATGGCAGTATTTCACTCCACGTGAGTGGAATCAAGTCCCACCCCAATCGCAACCAAAAGCCAATAAGATCACTGCAAACTGATGGGCTTGTGAAGGCGGAAGGACGGGGATGGACGATTTAGGAGGCGGAACCCAAGCCTGGATGGTGGCGTTGTGTTGAGGCTGCAGAAACTTTGTCTCAACAAAGGGAATCCACACTTAGCAGAAGAAAAGAAAGGCTTGTTTTGAGGGCGTAAGGTAGGTAATGAACAAAACTGCTGGTGGAAGGCTGATGATGAGGTGGCGTGGTGATGATGAGCAAGGAGGCGTGGTGGTGATGAGGAAGGCTGGTGAGCCTGATGGTGATGAGGAACGCTCTATGTCTTTCATGGAGTTCACAGCAAAAGAAAAGAGCGAAACAGAGGTTGTTTTGAGGGCGGAAGGTAGGTGATGGACCGAAGGTAGGTGACGGCTTCAAACACGCATGCAGCATTTCAGACGCAGAGGAACGGGGCGTGCTGCCGACTGGACTGCACTACTGTTGCTGTTGTCGGCCGGCTGAAGGCAACGCTCCCCTCCACCTCATCGTTGCGGCATTCAATCAACGGCGAAGAGCATGCAAAAAGCATGAGGTGGGAGCGGGGCGTGATCATTGGCCACTGTCGCATTTTTCCAAATTCCCAAGTTTGCCCAATCGAGCATGCTCGGTTTCCATCCAGCATTGCCGTGGAACCCCCTATCACCCAAAATGGTGCATCGTTTTGGAACTCTTTTCATTTCATGGATGGGTGTAATTTGGTAATTGCCGAAGTTTTTGAACTTTGAAGGGTAATCTTGCTGTCATCCTCGGAAGAAGTGAAGAAGCAGCTTTGCACTGCCTGTCCTTGCACAAATTTCGATTTACAAATTGACTGCTTTCAAGAGAACGTAACTATTGTGTCTGTTGTGGTTTGCTTTTTTCCTCTTTGGCATTATTCGCACCCTGCATTCCATTTCATTTCGACAGACTGAAAAAAAGGCAGAAAAAATGAAATAGTAGCCAACATTGCTAAACTCAAGTCCTTGTAATGGCAACAAGGACTTTTCCCGACGTCAAGGAAAACCAATGTCAGGCTTTCAATCAGAAATCCAAAAAACTTAATTGTTTTCAAAATTGTAACTGAAGGGAATCAACTCAGCAAAACATTACCTACGCGATCCAAAAACTGTGACAAATTTTCAAAAAAAAGCCAGTGTGGTCATGGTTGACTCCCACAAAATGATAGCCTTCAGATATGGCTCTCCGTGAAAACAAGGCATTGAAATTTGCACCCAAAATAATTGTGGGGCCAAGTTATGTATTGTTCTCAATTCAAGTTGCTGTACAAACTTTTTCCGTAGTCCATCATTAAGTTGTAGCTCTCCATGTTGGTTGCAACTGTGAATGAACAGGTGATGCAGCAGTGTGTGTATTGTCTTAGCCTCTTCCAGAAAAGACAGTTTTCTGGAATGTGACCCTAACGAATTGCTGCAGTTTGTTGTCTGCATCAAATCCAGCCTGGGATGGCTGCAATTGATTGCCCGTGATTGCATCACTGGTCGCAATTCACAGTTGAAACTATGGGCCCCACACCAATTTCAAAAAAAAAAGTTTGTGTTTTTAAGTTGCAATGGGAATGTTGCATTTTGAGACATGTACTTTGGATGAATTCTTCGAGTTATTTATTTTGTTTGTTTTTGCTGGACCACCTCCAGCCAACTTCACATTTCCATGTTCCGCGTTGGTGAAATGTGCGGTCGGATCAAAAATGGTATGTTGGCATTTTTTCTATCATTCGGGCTTGATTGCTTGACTCCCAGTCGTCTTTACATGTGGAAAGAATGATGGTACTGAAGATTTTACTTCGGAGGAAAGGTCGGGGGAAAATCCCGACTTTCAACCAATTATGTGGGCTGTCGACAAAAACAAATAAATATTTGTTGTTTTCTTCCGTTTGTTCTTCGAAGTTAAAAAACACCCTGATCATCTGCAGTGAGAGTGAAGAGAGCATGAGGTGACACCAAAACTGCAAGCACTGTGTCGTCCTGCCCCCTGTCCTGTTTGCCGATCGCTGTTCTAGTGGCCAGTTTTCAGTCCTTTAAGGCCAATCATCTGGTGAAATACGTTTGGCAATTTTACATCGCCAGAGTGCACTTTTCATTGTATTACAATAGGTAGGTGGTCAGTGATAGCAATAAGAAGAGGAGGAGCAACTCAATGTATTGGAGCCCGACAATCTTTTCATACAACCATCCCAGTGATCCCACATCAACATCATGTTGGTTCATCATTCTCCGCATATTTTTCAGACTGGATGGAGCACTCCCTGAATCGATACCAAGCCAGAAATTACCGTGATGAACAAGGGCAAAACCATCGGAGGAAAATAACACACATTCATCTGAATTCGTCAAAACTTCAAAATCCACTTTTGAAAGCGTTTGGTTTTTCAGCTCTCGTAAGCAGAGAACTAAGAACTGATTATTTTCTTTCCGCTCGCAACTTCCCTCAAAAAATAACACAGGTCCTCAAACATGCATATTGTGTAAATGAAAACAGGTTGTAAAATTCTGAATAACGTTGATAATAGTTTTCGTATGATGACACAAATAAACAGGTGCAAAAGAATGATACAGTAGAGAAAAAAAATTGTGGTCTAAAAAGCACAAAAAAATAAAAAAGCATTTTTGAAATAACAATGCAAGCCTGCAGTTCAAATAAACTAATCTCAGATTAGAAAACAAACACATGGTTAAAATTTCTCAAAATGAACAAGAATACTTTGTGAGAAATTGCATGATATTTTGTTGGATTCTTGCAAACAACTTAGCCTTCACTTGACTTCTTGGCAAAATGTCACACAGAAAGTGACGATGCAAAAATGGCACTTGTGATTGGTCACTGCTGCTGTGGACTATTTTTGCACAGGCCAAGAGGAAAGAAGAGAGCACAATTTGAGCTGAAAATCGATCAAAATACAGCGGCCATTTTCATTCAGCAGATAAAAGGTACATGCTTTTGACATGCACAATACCCCTTGCACACTTCCTTGAAGAAATGACACTTCCCAGATCCTCACATAAGTGTTTGAGCCTGTGCCATTTCAGTGATGTCAATTTCCCTCTTGATGGATAAGCCAACATTGGTCGACAATTATTATACATGAGGCCATGCCATTTGCAAATCACTTCAAAAGACAATGTTTTGAACTTTGGACTCGCCACTGTAATAAATAAATATGGACCTTTTTTCTATTGTGAAGTATGAGTGAGTTTTGCAAAAACGTTTGCAACCTAGTTCAAAAAACAAAATGAAGTTCACAAGGCATGAAAGGTCTTTTGTGTTGAAAACGTATTCACATTTGATGTAAGAGGTGCTATTTTACTGTTATTTCAAATGATGGAATTTAGCAAACAAAAAATAAAAATTTCCGGTTTTTGCGTATTTAAGCAAAAGTTGCTGAACCCACACGGAAAATTTACGAAATTTTTGAATGTTTGGTTAATTGTTGAGCAAAACAGTTACAGTAACAGTAACAGTTACGCAGTTTATCGTCTCTCTTCTGTGAAGTTGACAAAATTCTAAAATGGGGATATGACTCGATCCTGCTTGAGAAACTAAACTGTGCCAAAAATCATTTCCGAAAGAGACAAAAAACTGATTTTGATTTTACATTTTCCAAAATAACCACCAATCCTTGAACATGAAGTCAGATCATGCAGAATGTGAATCGGGGATGGCAAAAATCTTATTTATGATCAATTTTTCTAATGATTGCTTTGAAATTTTGCAGGTGAAAAGAGCATATACAACCATACAGCATACCTTCTCTAAAGCCAATAGGTCAATCAAAGAAAAAGTTTATTTTGCATTGGTTCGATCCTATTTTGCATTGGTTCGATCCCTCTTGGAATATGCATAATCCGCATGGGATCCGTATCGGATAAACTTAGTTGAAAAGGTTGAGAGAATTCAAAGAAAGGCGGCTCGCTTTGTTTCGGGCAGATAATCACCTCTGGATTGTGTTTCAGACATGGTAAAAAAATCTTGGATGGGTCTCCCTCGCCTCTCATAGAAAAATTCATGACTTGCTGGTCTTTTTCTAGGCCTAAATAACGTGGGAGGTTGGTCTGGATTAAAGACTTCTTGCTGCCTGCCAGCAAACTACCTGGGAAGGCACGACCATGATTTCAAGTTAAGAATTCAAATATCATGCAAGGATGTGGGCAAGTTCACTTTTGTTTCGAGAACGGTAAGAAAATTAAACTCACTGCATCCAATGGTTTTTGGAAATGGTGGGGACATCAGTTTCACTACATTCAAAAGAAACCTAGTTGCTTGGCAGAACGAGCAGAGTAGGTAATAAGTGTAGGTACATTGAAGGGTTGAGTCTAATTCCCGTCTGACAGTTGCACATTCAACTTTCATTTGCTCCTATTTGTTTGTTGATTTGCACCTGGACTATGTCCTTGCAAATGAGATGAAGCATAAAGATGAATTGAATATTGATATGACAACATGATAATTTATGTGTCCTGCATTAGTATTACAAGCAAAAATGAGCACGAAAAAAGGTGCAGGCAAAATTGTAGCTCCTCTTAAACTGTTCAGCAGGCAAACCGTTTCGTAAAACAAGGCAAATTTAAACCTGTGAAAAGATCCTCTAAAATATCAAAAGTCTCTCAAATTTAGCTTTGAAGAAAAACCAATTCCGAGCTTCGAAACTATGTGCATACAATAATTGCAATACTTTTGACAATAATTTCTTACAAAAAAAAACATCAGCAATTCTTGAGCAGGGATTTAACCACAACTGACAAAATGTGGTGACCAAAACAAAAATGCCAAAATCAAACAAGACAGTCGAAAAATGGAATCAACAATGCTTCATTATGGAATTTTGGCAATATGCACAAATCACTGATCACAATATAACACATTTTGGCTGAAATGAAAATAGAAATTCACAAACGGGCCCACTGAAGCTAGTTTCCAGAAGTTTGGACCATAAGAGTACTTTAGGCTTAAGGAATTCTATTGTTAAAAAACAACAATTTTTGTCAATAAACCTCACGTTTTCTTTTGCAAATTCGTATCGACGCACGTAATAATCCGGTGCCATGTCTTCCTTCCTGCGCAAATTTGAACAGTGTCGTTGGTGTCATTTTGTAGTGAAAAGAAGCAGCTTGCTTTCTGCTAATGATGTAAGGTGCTGAATTCAATTCAGTACTGAAGTGTGCATTTTCTTCAATTGACGTTTTCTCGCCCCATTCAAGCACATTCATTCGGAAATCTATAATTTTGCTCTCCTTTGGTCTGATGCAGGGGCATCATTTTTTGGCGACTGCCCCCCCCCCCGATATCGCACCAGAACGTTTTGCTGGTCCACGTAGAATAGCGAAACAAATTTAACCACCCTGTGCATCAAAACCAGAGACCCCAGGAAGCTGCAAATTGGCATTTTTACCTTCTCTGTGAGGACACAACCTTCATGCCAATTTTCAACAAAATCAGGCGACATGGCAATGTCGTTATGGATCACACAAACTCAGCATTTGACAAAAAGACAACCGAAAAACTATCATTTGGTCAGTAGCAGTTGTTTCCATGATTTTTCTATCTTCGCTGCAAATGAAGACCAATTATTCACATTGGCTTTTCAGAGGATACCAGTAGTCCAAAAACCACGTGAAGGCAAATAAAAGAAAAAAAGACAGAAGAGCAGATTCATCAATAGCGACACATGTATTGCCCGTTCAATTAGACAAAACTTCGAACTTTCCACTCACAAGGTTTGCTATCAGTTTCTAAAATGCTGTCAGTGATTTTAACTGGGAATGGAAAGCAAAATGCATTTGCTTTTTAATGCCACTAATTTCACAAGCAGAGGTTTGCCTTTTTGCCCATCCTGCGCAATGATACCATCATCAGGCACATCATCTCAGCGTCATCCACATGTTAAAATGCCACCGTCATCTCATATGGCATCTAACAAACAACAATAAGGAGTGGGCATTTACTTGAAACGTAGTGCACCAAAAAAGTCCAATGTGTGTGCAAGTCCAGCAACCCAGTCGAAGAGTCCAGCAACCCAGTCGGATTTTCGATGCCATTGACGAACATTGTGTCACCATCATTGTAAATAACAAGTTGAATCAAACGGTGCAAATTTTGCTCAATGCAAATTGAGACCAACAAACAATGAAGCAAAGAAAGTTTTGCCACTCTGGATCGTGTTAACAAGGTTGTCCGTAAGCAACACTGGAATGCTTTCAGGGAACTCGATATGATAAGTATTTTTGTAATAGCTGCTGTAAAGCTGATCAGGTAACCACAAAGAAAATCAAAAGCAAATAAAAACAGAGTATAAAAAACAAACATCTTCGTGCAGGCGATAAGCAACAAAGCAACATTTTCCAAAGAAATTGGAATGCATACATACTTTCAAAAAATATATAACGCGTACCTACTTGTATATAAAAAAAACACAATCAATTCCTCCCCATTTCCAGGAATGGTAGGCCTAACTGAAATTATCGGAATGTGGGCATTTTTCATAAACAGCAATGATACAGACTGTTCCCTTATTCTCTACTTTACATGGGCTTTTACACAATGTAAGAAACTTTCATTTCCATTCCATGACTGTGGTGAAGCTCACCATGAACAAGGCTATGTAAAGTTGAATTGGGGAACGTCCTATATCGGGACAGATCATCAACAGCTAATGTCAGATAACACACGTAGCTGAGAAGAACAGAAAGGCGGTTAGATTCGAGCGTTTGGAGACAGAAGACGTTTGGCCTCAAAGCAGCAACACCACCAGATGCAGCAAATTTCAACCAACACAAGTTGAGAAACAAGTTTCTTCTCAAAACACAAGTTACTATAGAGAACCAGGTGACTTAGGGTGTTGAAATTTTGCATGAGTACTCTCAAACTGGTCCCCAACTTGTGTACCAAAATTCAGCTCAATCGTATTACAAACAAAAATTTTCATTTTTTCATGTCCCCCAGGTATTGGAACCAGATAAAGAGTAAAGAGATGCTCAACTTTGAATGCAGTAGGTATTTGTTTCAAATCCAAAATAATATGACATCTGGAAATGTGCATACTTTCTTAGCCTCACTTGATTTACCGCAACACAATGAAATAGTGAGCTTTAAGTTCCACATGAATTGGGTGTGAATAGCCTTTCTATCACAGATTACCAATAGTGATTTCAGCAGATGCAGGCAGGGTCTGGCATTACAGGGCTGTACATTAGCATGCTTGCTAATGTACCCATTCAGAATAAGGCCTGAGCTCTGATCTGATCTCAGTGACTTTTGCCAGTATTTTTGCAAAAAGGCTGTCTGCATGAACTCCATGGATTCAACTTTTGCCAAAAATGGGAAATTGCTTTTCTCTAACGTAAAGCCTAGTTATATTATGAAGGAAAAGATCAAAGAACAAAAAAAATTCCGAAACACCACATTATGACATGTTGTTGCACTGCACAACTTGGATAAAAAATACTTTTGACACATTAAATTTTGATTTTTCAAACAGTATCACTAGATGCAGGGCTTGAAGAGGCAACCAGTGAGAGCTTTGAGAAGTTGGAAATGCTCCGCCTGAGCCTGCCTCCGGTTTGCTTCGGGTTTGACTCTGAACTTCCTGTAACCCAATCTCCGAACATCCTCCCAAAACTGAAAATATACAATGAGATTTTGACTACATTAGCTAGTTAGTTCAAAAACAATGAAGAAAGGGATCAGTCTCCTGGTGAGATGGCAAAATTACAGGTTATGCACTCATGGCATGGCCGAATCAATTCGTAATGATTGTTAAGATGCAATATCACTCCCCACCACCCTGAAAACATATGCTTATGGGACAGGATAACAAGCCAAGAAAGGGTTCCTTGCGAATTTAAACGGTTCTGGTCATGATGTTTATTTCTTTACTATTCCAGTCATGATTTATGGAGAAAAAAATGAAAAGACTTCCTTTTTGGAAAGTAAAGCTCCACCAGGACCGAATTACCTACCTACTTGAGCATAGTGATTTGACCATTCAGTCGATAGCATCACACAAAAACGGAAAGCCAAATGTACATAACTTATCAAAAGTCATGTGTGGCAGCAATTGCAAAGGAAATGAAACGACATTCAACTACTGTGAAATCGACTTCATCACAAAGGCAGGACACCTTTAGCCAAAAGCTGAATAAGAAAATGAAGTTTTTGTTGATGTGATGTCAATGGTTGTTGCAACAAAAACCTATCGCAACTTGGCTGCAAATTTTAAATGAAATTTCTTTAAATGACTCAAAAAGATACCATGCGACAATTTCAGGGTTGGAAAAATACATGTTTTTTTTCTTAAAAAACAAAAAATGTTTTAAACGTTTAACCCTTAACCACCCGAGGGGTGGTCCAACGGATCCATCCAATTTTATTTTCTCAATATTTTTTCCCCCCGGGCCCCGACGATCCTGGCCTCCCAGCTAGCCTCAGGGGGGATGGGGTCTACCATGCCCTACAAGCCTAAAAAATCCATCAATAATTTGGGAAATATTGGCGAGTGGTCCATTGGACCACCCCTTGGTACTTTACGGAAATCAAAAATTTGGAAAATCCCAGGGGTGGTCCATTGGACCACTTGCAGAATATCCAAGAGCAATGAAGTTGTGGGGTGCCACGGGGGTCCATACCATCCCATCACCCACATGGCATGCATAGGTTTCACATTTTGCCAACTTTGGTGCCAGTGGCTTGGTGGTCCATTGGACCACCCTTGGGATGGTCCAATGGACCCACCAACGCCACTGGCACCAAAGTTGGCAAAATGTGAAACCTATGCATGCCATGTGGGTGATGGGATGGTATTGGACCCCGTGGCACCCCACAACTTCATTGCTCTTGGATATATCTGCAAGTGGTCCAATGGACCACCCCTTGGGATTTTCCAAATTTTTGATTTCCGTAAAGTACCAAGGGGTGGTCCAATGGACCACTCGCCAATATTTCCCAAATTAGTTGATGGATTTTTTTAGGCGTGTAGGGCATGTAACCCATCCCCCCTGAGGCATAGCTGGGAGGCCAGGATCGTCGGGGCCCGGGGGGAAAAATATTGAGAAAATAAAATTGGGTGGATCCGTTGGATCGCCCCTCGGGTGGTTAAGGGTTAATGCCCATTTTTTGCCCTCACTTTCCAGGTTGACTTTCGTTTTAAACATTTTTCAGGACAACACTATTTTCTTTTTCAGTTCGATACGTTTCGTTTTGTTATTGCATGCTTAAAAAAAAACATAATAGTTAGTCCTATGATAGGAGTAGGTAGCTGTTGAGAGAACTTATCTACTCTAAAAACGAGTAGGCCTATCTACTCACCATTCAGTTTTCACAACTGTCCCTAATCAGACACTTATGCACAGAGCAGCTAAACAATGCTAGGTAAGAGAGAAAATTGGTAAAAAGGTTGAGTACAAATGAAATGCATGGTGGCTGTTGACCACCCCTTGGGTTTGTCCTATTTTATGACTCCTAACCACCCCTTGGGATGGTTAGGAGTCATAAAATAGGACAAACCCAAGGGGTGGTCCAACAGACCACCATGCATTTCATTGCTGTACCAACCTTTTACCAATTTTCTCTCTTACCTAGCATTGTTTTAGCTGCCTGTGCAAAGTGTCTGATTAGGGACAGTTGTGAAAACGAATGGTGAGTAGATAGGCCTACTCGTTTTTTGAAATAATGTTTCTGAAGCCAGCAAACAAACAACATATCTGCAAGAAGCTTGCAACCAGAACAGCAGCCTTCTTCCAGTGGTGTTCAGTCAACTGGAAACGCTTTCTTTAAAAAAAAAACTTTCTTTTTTGCCTGGTAAGTCCAAACTAAATAAAACTGAGGATGGGAGAAAGGTGGTCCGTTGGACCACCCCTGGGATTTTAGAAATTGGGGGTGGTCCACAGCCACCCCTTGGGCATAACTAACAATTCACACAACGTTGATTTTTTTGTGAAGTGGTCAAAGTTCAAATTCCATATTGACCAATGCCAGGCTGTTCGTTAGCATTGGTTCATAATGTGTTCAATGATTTGAACATTCAACATGTTTATAGAATGATTAAGGAAACAAAAAATAGCGGAAAAATGGAAAAAGTTTGGTCAAATTTTCTGCTTTGGAGGGGAAGTAAACCAAATCACGTAAAACAGAGGCGTCCATTCTAATTTTTCTCAATTCCATTATTTTATTGTCGTTTTGAATTCAATAGCATCAAGATATGTCAATATAATCAGAACTTATTATCGTTTGAAGTTTTTCCTAAAAACGCAGCCGAAACCTGACCTTCGTGGCTATCGGATGGTAAAAATTGGGAAGAAACCATCCTAGACTGGCCAAATTTTGGCATGAGACATTACAAATGAAGCAGTTTGATGGGAAAAACCTTACTGGGCCCATTAACAGACGGGATCATGGGGTGGTCCGACGGACCACCCCTTGGGTTGTTCTGTAGGGTACGGACCCCTTGGGAGGTTAAGGGTTAAAACATGTTTTTTTTCGTTTTAAAGTTTTCTTTTCATCTGTTTTTTCCCACTGTTTAAAACGTGTTTTAAACATGTTTTAAACAGTTTTAAACGTGTTCCAAAAGCTGTTGAGGCTAATTTTGCAAAAATTTAGTGACAATGGTACTTTAAAAAGGCAACAATAATGGTTTTATTGAAAACAACATCAGAAAAACGTTGAAATTTGAGTAAATAAGCAAAAAGCAATTTTTGTTTTTGTAGATTGTTTTTTAAACAAAACATTTCAAACCAGTTGCGCTTGTTTTAAACATGTTTAAAACACAATTTTGTTTTAAACAAACTGTTTTAAACAGATTGTTTTAAACGAACAACCCTGGACAATTTGCAAACAATCATGTCACATGTGGGAATGTCTACCTTATCAGGACCCCAAAAATGGCAATGCTGGATATCACTGGAGATATCAACATTGCCAGGGGTAGCTTTCACTAACCTGCCTTGGAGAGGCTGAAAAGCATCAAACTATCATCTGGAGATTTTGAGAACTTCTGATGTCATGCGCTTTGCTTTTTTAACCCTTAACCTGGCGGTGACATGTACACATGACTCCTTTTCTTTGCCATAAGCTGGCGGTTGGTTTGCCAAAAAAATTCAAAAAAATTTTTTTTAACCTTTTACCCATCTCCGAAACCTCTTCTTCGCAATGACGAAGAGTCCAGATGTCAATTCCAGCTGCAAGGCATCAAGAATGACAGATGAAGGGGTAAAAATCGGTGTCATGTACACATGACGGCTTCCCAAAAACTCAATTTTGGGACTTGGAAACGAGCCCTGACTTTTTTTTGATTTTCCGATTGTTTGTGCCAAGGTCAACTTTTCGGATGACACCCAGTGCCGGGGGAAGTACTTCCCCCGGCACTGGGTGTCATCCGAAAAGCGCTAAAATGAACCGTTTAGCCGGAAAGTGGCGAAAAAGCCTTCAAAAACTGGTTTCTTTTTCCAATGCGAAATCCACGAAATCGGTGTCATGTGTACATGACGTATTTGGCCACATTTTTGTGCCCTAAAAACTACTCTTGACAAGGTTAGTCATAGGTACTCTGGTTAGTCAAAGGTTAGTCAAAGAGTACAAATACATATACTTTTTTACACTTATTCATGCTGGAAGACTAAATAAGTGTGAAAATATGCATTATCAGTCTTGATTTGTTGGAGAAAATCATTGATAATGGTGTTGGCATACCTCACAAAGGTTGAGGAAATGAATACTCCCAGGATGAGCGCACCATATGGCTTTGCCGGTAGAGAAAGAAACCAGAATCTTTATTGCATTTTTCTCCCATTTCATTTTATTTTTCTCTCATCAAGCCATATATAGAAAGGGGTAGAGCTTTTGTCGGCGTTTTCAACACCATTGGGGGGTCCATTGCTTTGTCTACGAACTCACTGGATGTGATTTTCGAAGTTTCAATTTTTCCAACTGCTTTGCTATACAATCTAAAGGCCCACAAGTTCAAACTGAAGCTAGTGGATAACATGTAGCAGTGTGGAAGCAGGTCCGATTAGGGCTTGGCGTGCTTTTGGCGCCAAAATGATGATAGGCAAGCAATGAACGTCCATCGACAAAGTATCGAATCGCAGCATGGTTTACAGGTAAAAACTTGGTGCAAAAGATGGTGTCATGTGTACATGACACCGCCAGGTTATGTCTTCCTACCCCACCGCCAGCCAGAGGGTTAATATTTGATAATAATTGAGAGATTCCAAAATGGATTGAAAAGTCTCACAAGCCCTGTGGCTGCCCAATGATGTTATAAATTAGAGCAATACATAATTTCAGGGAGAAAAATGCAATGCAGAGAAAAGGGTAGACCCAGGCCATTTTGAACAATGAATGCTGGAGTTGGTGGGAGCAAAAAAACTATAAAATGATCAAGCAACAGCTGGGAAGTGTGCAAAAATAAAAAAAATGTGGGTAATGTTTGATGGCTAATGGATTGTGTTCGCTAGTAAAATAAAAATGTCGATAAAAATGTGACTTCAGTAAAAAATGATTCTGAAGAAAAATGAAATGCATGTCCAAGCAAAAATGACAGTGACCACAGTGAAAAAGCATGGCAGTGACTACGAGTGAAGCCAAAAATAACATACAGCTTCCTGATTCCTGATGGGCCAGTCTTCTTCCAAGGTGCATCTTCGGGCTCACAGGGAAGAGGCCCTTGAACAGGCACATCATACATTTCTCTGCAAGTAACGGAATATAGGTCATAAATCTAAGTCACAACTTAGGCTTATTTTAGTTTCCATCATCATCACTCAGCACATCTGAAAAATATCAAATTTCCTTGATACCTACTTTCCATTTTATTATTATTGTTTTCAGCAAATGCTGTGGAACATAAGGCTGCAGTAATGATTTTAGAAGCTTATTGAGCTTCACTTGGTACTCGTATCTCAACCTGATATTTGAATAATGGCAATTGTGAATCGACTTTTTAGAGGAAGCTATCATGATAACTGCGCGGCAAAACTGTGAACCAATTCTTATTATCTCTTCAAAATGTTATTATCTCTTCAAATTGGCCACCTTTTCCTACTTTTTATAACAAAACAATTGAAGCGCATACATGCACCACGAATGGGTTTTGTCAGGGTTTACCTTTTCTGGTGAGATGAGCATCCATTCACAGAAGAAACGGACACACGACCGGTTTCGCCTTCACTCGGAGGGCTTCTTCAGGCACAGATAAGAACAACAGCGATAAAAAACGTTCACACAATGAAGATGAAAACAAAGAGGTCATGTGTCATGAACACAGAAAATGAGAAATTAATGTTCTTTTGAAGCCCCAGGCCATTCACATTTGTGAAGCTTAAGTTTGATAGAAACTGATGTTGATGATAGAAATATACAGAAAAGAGATTCTCGCTTCATTTGGTCGCAGTTACTATAGGTATGTTTTTTGTTTTCGTTTGAAATTTGCATTTTACCCATAAAAAGCAAATGAGAGCCCGACAAGGAACCAATACACAGTGGCGCTCTGTTTAGACTAAAACTATGAAGATGAAATTGTGTAAGGATCCGTAGAGACTAGGTTTCTTAAGTTTTACACCGCATAAATTTTAAGGGGGAACGGGGGGTCAAAATTCTAACTCCGATGTTTTCTCAACCGATTTCATTGAAATTTGACACACACATTAGGTATATAAAAGTAAGTTTCCACAAGAAATTTTATTGGCCTATCTCTTTTGGTTCTTGAGAAAATTAAATTTGACTGTTTAATGAGTAGGTAGCGCTACTTTACGCCAAAAGTCAGAGAACCCGTAAACATTTTTCAGGTCTGTTTTCACTGATTTGTATCTTTTATGGTCCTCTCGGGAGTGATAAGGCCAGATTTATTAATTTATCACTCTAATGTGGTTTTTTCAATTGTTTATATTGTTTTTGCGATTAGCGATCGGCTGGGTTTGCTCATTCTGGGACAGCATTCTTCTCACATAAAGTGTCAAAAATCTGACTCTATCACTCTCAATAGGACTAATTTTGGCATGCCTGTGCAAAATTTCAGCTGGATATCACTTTCCATTGCTGAGAAAAAGCAGCGGGAAGGTTCAAAATCTTGCAAAAACCGAAAGCACTAAAAAACCCCCTTCAACTTTTGTGAATTTTCGAAGTAAAAATTAAAAAAATCCGGTTCATCCGAAAGCCTCGAGCGAGAATTGTGATAGCTTGGCAACCAATCAAGCTACCGTAATGGCATTTATATCATTAGAATCGGCACAAAATGGACTATTTAGCAGTTTTAAAAATTAAAAAGTCCTGCATATCACATTTTTTGCCAAATTTGACCCCCTGTTCCCCCTAAATTGCCGGCTGCTAGCCGCTGCAGCCGGCTAGTAAAAAATAAAAGGACACAAACACGGCAGCCAAAGCAGAGCAACCAACCTGTTCAAAGCCAGAGTCGCTTGGAGCTCTTTCGATTTGTAAGCAGAGAGCTCGTCCTCAAGATCATGAACTCTGGCTTTCAATTCATTCTTCTCAACTAGTATGCCCTTCAACTCATCCAAGGTAAAGTTGGGCCTTTCAGCATCGCTCTCAACCCGTAACACCCTGTTCGGAAGGTCGGCATCTGGTTCATGCTTAGAGGATGCTGAGCTTTCACGCGACTAAACGAAAAAAAAAAAAAACCAAAAACAAGCATAACGATTATGACGAGCAAAATTAGCTCAATATCACAAATTTTAGCTTTGACAAAAGAATGAAAGGCAGCAAAAACACATTTCAGGAACACACAACACAACCAAGATAATACCTACCCCAATATGCATCTGACAAGCCAAATTCTCTCTTATTTCAATTAAATTCCAACCCAGAATAGCCGTGGCCAGAGCACCTGTATGTGGCACTCTCGCTACCTTTGCAAAGACCAGAGTTAACTTCACTGCCAGAGCAAACTTCACTGCAGTGAAGTTTGAGGACCGAAGGCCAGAGCCCCCCAGGCCTTCGGCCATCCGGGGGGCCCTGGCCTTCATTTCATGAACTTTACAACAAATTCATTCTCAGTTTTTGGAGCCAAATAAGCCAACAGGGTGCCCACCATTCTGGAAAACCTGGAATTGTCAATAAATTTTTTCTTTCTGGAAAAGTCAGGGAATACCACAAAAAAAAAGAAAAGTCGGGGTATTTCCTAATTGAACAAGAAGAACTCAAAAAGATAAGAAAGTGACTGTGACTTGGTATCTCCGGCATCATTTTGGCCTTGAGTACACAAATTCAGCACCGAAAATGAAGCCTAAATTCAAAAATTTCTTCAGCTTCTGGGGGGCTCCGCCCTCCAGACCCCCCACCAGGGGCTCTGCCCTTTGGAACTCCGCTGGGGATCCGCCGCAGGCCCCCCTCCGTGAAATGTTTCCCCCCCCAAAGACCTGTGCCTTTGGGAATGTCTGTACCCTTTCTGGAGAAAAAAGGTTTGAGGGACACACAGCTCTACATTGTGTGCCATGCACAGACAAAATTGAGAAGGTGACAAGACTTCAAAAAGCTTCGTTGAAGAATGGGAATGATTCAGCTTGCTCATGACAAACGATTTATGCCCAAATCACAAGTTTGTCCACCCCATCCACACCCAACAATTACTCCCTCTTTGCTAGGTACCTCCTTCCACTTCTGAACAGGGCACAGTCCATCTCTGACAGGTTGAATTGAAGGCGATAGTACCCATCACCCTCAATTCAACCCATGCTGCCAGTGCCAGAACCCCATTCACTGTGCCAACTCTAAATTTACGGCGGGGACACGATGTTGAGGTATAACGCTATATCGGACAAAACGCTATATCTGGGTCGTGCCTTCCCACTCGCGAGTGGGAAGGCACGGCCCAGATATAGCGTTATACCTCAAGCGAGTGGGAAGGCACGACCCAGATATAGCGTTTTGTCCGATATAGCGTTATACCTCAACATCGTGTCCCCGCCGTTAGTCAATCCAGTTTAAACCGATTTCAAATGGATTGCCAGTGGAATGAGCAGATTTTTGCACATAAAATCACCAAAACCTAAAGTGTTATTTTGCCATATTTTCACCAAAAACCTTTTGTTTGATTGCAGCTATTTTATGTTTTTTGCCAAAGATTTTAACCCCCCCCCCCTTCACCTGATCATCGGTGACAGGTGTAGGTACCTGTCAGGAAAAATTGAGGATTTCCATCGCATCATTTTGTTTTTTTTTTTGTCCAATTTCTTCCTGACATGTTTATCTGTTGGCGATGAGAATACAAACTCACACTGAAAGTGACCCAGGTGAGGTGACAGCTGCACCTGTCTGTCAGGAACCATTTGGAGGTTTCCATCGTGCGATTTTTGACGTGTTAGGCCAATCTTTTTCTGACAGATATGTCAGCCACCGATGGGACTACCAAATTCACACTGAAATCAACTAACCGATTATTAAACGGTTTTCAATGCAAAGTCAGGAAACTCCTGACCTCCCACATTTCAAAAGCAGAAGATAAGTTTTCGTATCACCAGTTATTTGGAAAAGTGCAATGAACAAATAAACTCACATGAGATTTTTCGCTGAGTTGTGCAGATGTCTTACACAGTCTACCGCTGATGTTGCTGTACTGCTGAGTCATGTCCTTAAGCTTGAACTGTAGTTCCGATCGTTCGTCAACCAATGATTGGATTTGGTCCTGCCAAAGATGCTGGCGCTGACGCAACTGTCGACATTGGCGAAGCAAGCTCTCTTGTTGGTTACGGAGCTAAGTTTTAAGAAAAAAGAGAAAACTGCATAATTATCAAAACAACAATAATTAAAACAAAACGGGAAACCCTGCATCAAAAAACAACCAAAAAGTCAAAGTGTGGAATTTAGACAAAATCACACATGTACCTAAGTAACAGTCTGGCGTATTTGTCAATTTAAGTTGTGACTGGGCTGTAAATCTGTCTACATGTTTGTTAATTTGCGCTGGACTGCGTCCATGCAAATTAAATTTAAAATAAATAAAATAAATAAACCAAACACCATGACACCTGGCAGTGCCCAAACATTTTAGATTTAGCTCCTATAGCAAAGGCAAAGGATGGCGAAAAAGAAGATAGTCATCCATGGAACCACACCCTCCCCTTTCTGCTAAAATTTATAAATAGACAGTAAACCATTGTGAGGCGACTTTTTAAAAGACAGAAAGCTGCCAAATGGTCGAACTCAAAACAGGTCTACAGATGCAGGATCACGAGATGACAAGAACGAACCTTAACAATCAAAAAGTGGAAAAAAATAAACACAAAGCCAAACCCAATGATCAGAATTTTGACAGAAGAGATGCTGATTACAACATTTGACAGAAGGTGCTGACACCCAGCAAATTCTCATGGCTGGATTGTTTAAAAGAACAGCCGAAATCATAAACTCGAGAACCTACCTACTAAACTAAGACTCCGTTAGGAAGGCACTGCATGACTCACGAGAAATGAGCATGGCAGTGGACTACTAAAAGATGACTCACTCACGAACAACGGATCTTGCAATAATGCATCTCTTAGCGAAATGCAGAATGCTGTCAGTTGTTGAAATGTTAACATTTTAGCTACGTTCTCGTAGAGCCATTGTTTGGGCCTACCGTTTCAATATCTGTCATCCGGAAGCTCAAATCCATCTCTTTAGTTCGAAGTTGTTTTTGAAGTTTATCGATGGTATCTTGCAAGCGATGGTTGACACTGTTGTTTTCCTCCTCACATGACAGGAACCCTGTGGAATTAATTGAAAATCAGACCATTACAGTAAGAAATTGGCTTGCTTCAACCAGCAGCAACCCTTGTGGTAAAGAAAAACCAGGTGAAGAGAACATAGGCCATCAAAGTGTGCAAATGGCAAGTGAGTGCTTAAATTATGAAACCAACAAAGGGGGTTCAAGTACCTATGTAAATAAAAATCCTAATTTTATTTTTCATGTAAGGTTTAAAGACAGCTTCTTACATCCTGGTTACTTAGGGCGACATTATCATGCATTCAAGTTGAGAATTGGACCTATCTGTAAAAGATGTTGGCTGGCTATCTGAGTGTCTCCGAAATGGGGGTTGATTCTTACACCATAAGGAACACGTCCAATCAACATTGCCCCAAATAGAATTATCCTGTATTTTTGCTTCGTCATTTTTGGGGCTGTCAGTCTTTGTAGGTCTAAACAATAATTCATTTACAGGCCTAGTAAGCACTGGCAACAATGATTAGTAGGAAGCACTGGCAACAATGATTAGGCAAATGCAGGTGGGCACTGGGCAGGCCAATCCAAGTTGATGACATTGTTTAATTATGCTTTTAATTATGTAAAATTTATTTGATCATGATTGGGATTGTCCGATGTTTCATGGAAGTAAGAGGGTGTTGCCAGCTCATATTTTGCAAGCAATGCACAATGTTCTTTTCTTTTCTCAAGCAAATAGGTACCTAGGTAGGTACCTACCTATATCACCGAGAATTTTAACAGTGAAACAAAAAACTTTGCCAATGAAAACATCATCTGATGATAATAAGCAAAAGATTACCGCTGTCATCTGATGATTTAACAGACAGAGTAGCTGTAAGTCTCCTGTTTTCTTCCTGTAATTTGTTCACCAATGCTAACAGATCACGATTCTCTTCTTTCCAGTGGCCTTCTACCTGTTCCACATCCTGTATAAAAAGACAATAGCCAGTTATCTACACTACTAGCAGTAATAGCTGCACTTGGTCTACCTTTGAACAACAGTATGATGTACCCAGGTAATGCTTCAGAGGCAAGGCAAAATAGGCAGGCCTGTTTTTTCTTCCTGTATAGGTAGTTTAAAAGTTGCTGTTTATCTGTGATTCGGCAATTAGGTACCTACCCATGCCCATCCTTTACAATTCTCAAAAAGCAAAGATTGGTTGGCAAATGCACAACTTCTTTGGCACTCTCTTATTCACCATAACATCAGTAATGTCAAATATGTACCATGTGGAAAATGGCGAATATCTGCACGAGTAAAATTTTTAAAAAATCTTTGGAATAAAAATTTACAAAACGAACAGTCCAGTCAAGGTTGGGAAAGTATCATGCAATTCAAAAATACACTTCTGTAATTTTCCACCAAATTAGCAAGGTAATTAGGTACCTAGATACCATGTCCTTGCCCAAACATCGTAATCCAGGACTGTTTTGTTTGTGGTAAGGTCATGTCATTTCCATTTCTAAATAAATCAAAAGGGCATGAAATCACCAACATTGTTCCCGATCACAGGTTCACCGATGCAAGCAAGAACCACTTTCTAGAGATCTGGTAAATAATCTTATCAATTTGGTTACTTATCGTCCCAAAGACCTGTCTACATGTGGAGTAGGTCAAGTTCATTGATGTGATTTGTGGTCAATAGGCGGTCAACAAACAGTCTGTTGAGAAAGATCAATTGGAGAAGGCCATGCAGTGCAGCTTGACAAGCAACAAATAGATAGTGAGGGTATGTAAGAGCCAGGTTAGGTTAGCTTTGATACCTAATTTTTTTTTAAACGGCAAGTAACGTTGCAAAATTGTCCTACTCCACATGTACCTAGACAAATCTTTGAAACTGTTCGGTAGCTTCAAGTCTCTCCTTTTGGCAACTGTACCAATGGCTTTTCTAAAAAAAATGATAATGCAAAAATAGTAGGTCGAGTGGGGATGAATTCAGTAACCTGTTCAAAACTACGACGGAATTCTTCAGACTTTTGCTTCTCTGAGATAAGTTTGCCAATTGTGGTCTTCAAATCTTCTTTTTCTGAGTTCTCTAACTCATTTTGCGCCACCAGGCTTTCAAATTGCTCCAGAACATTGACAATTTTGGGCATTAATGACCGGACTGAGTCAGGTCCATGGTGGGAAATCATTGCTTCAAACTCCTTGCCAATCTCAGAGGCATGATCATAAACATCAACAACGCTGATGTCTTTTCCACTTCCCATGGCCTTCTGCAAAAACGTGGTTAAGACACCGGGAAATAGCTCTGACAGCAAATGAGACTGTGCTTCAACGATGAAAGCAAATCCAAAGAATGTTCACATTTTGCTGGTCGTACCATCTAAATAAGCCAACAGATGCCTACCTTTCACAGTTGAAATGACAAAAAAATAATCAAAAAACTGGCCTGTCACAGCCTAATACATATTATTTGAGGCCAAATAGTTAAAAAAATAGCATCAACCTTGGAATAAAAACCCCACATTCAGAGCAGCTAGGTACCTACTGATAGGTATTAACAGGTACCTGGGTAGGTATCTATCAGATATGCCACCCTTCAGGTTTTCATACCATTGAGGCAATCATCTCTGAACAACAAAGTTCATTAGGTGGGTACCTACCTACGAATACCGTAAAACGGGGATACTTTGATCAAAATTCAGGGTTTTTTTTTCTTCTCACGCCAGTAGCATTAAGAACGCTGACGAAAGATGGCATCTTGGGACATATTCTGTACCTTGAAACGCCATTCTTTACGAAAATCAGCTCTGTTCTTCCATGCTGTGCCTGGAAGTACCATTATTGCCTTGATTAAAGTCTGATCAAAGTTAACCGTGATTTGGGGGAACTTTGATCAGACATGGGTTTTGGTCACATAATCAGCAATCGAGCTGTATATCCCACAGATGTTCCGAAATTTTTCACAAGTCACAAAATCACAAAATTGCAGCAAATGCGCAAAGGCTCTTTGGCCATTTTAATGCTGAACAACACTGAAAGGAAATCAAAAGTGAATGACACAGAGTCCATGTTCTTCCATTCCAAGATAAATTAATAAATACAGGATACAGAAGTCTTCTCCCATTCAAGTTAATTTTGTTTGCAATCCACACACCCAGTAGCTACGTTAGGTTAGGTCAGGTCAGGTTAAATTAGCTTAGGTAGGTACTTGTCGAAAACGTGTGTTGTGGACATTTGTTTGAAATCCCCCTGGGAAAAAGAAAACACGAGAAAATGCATCTTCCAAAAATTGATCACAGATGCAAATGGTCCAAGGGCCCCCCCCCCCCCGTTCCAAGGCGGGTGGGCATGTGGCCGGGTAAAACCTGTGCTTGCACTTAGATTAGAGCGAGTCCTTACTTAACCGAAACTGGAAGAAATCGAACTCATACATAAGCAAAGATTTTTTGAAAAAAATCTAACATCGAGTGTTGACCACAAAATCTGGAATAACTTCTTATCCGGAGGGATATTTAAGAATTAAAATAACGGTACATTGCGCATTTTGAAAACGATATTTTCCCACACTACCTATACATTTCTATTCCACAACTCAATAAATACATAGGTATTCTCGGCTTTTTGTTTTTTCCTGGGAGACAGTGGGAAGGTGTATTAAATACAGTCTATCAAGGAGACAGTCCATCTTCTGCTCAGTCTAACAAAAAATTCAATTTCTGCACAGTCCATCAAAAGAACACAACATCTTCGCACTGCTGAGATTCAAAACAACTCAACTCACATTCCCCAAAACTCTGATTTTGTTTATCAGTTTGCCAGTCTATAACAAAAGAACAGTCTAACAAAAGAATACTCCACCTCATCATGGTCACCCTTCCAAAAATGTTACGTTGATGCAATTGAAGCTGTGCAGCGAAGAGCTGCAAGATTTGTTACAGGCAACTTTTGCATTGATGTGAGCATTATGTCCCTTTTAAATGAGTTAGGATGGGACTCTCTTGAGAGGCGAAGAGTCCTGCATAGTCTTTCTTCTTTTAGGCAATGTATTCTGGATCGTGGAGGATGGGGTGATGGACCATGGATTCTTACCCCAAATAACAACCCCACCAGAGCAAGCAAGTTTTTGACCTTTGTTCCTCATGTTCTTTCGAAAAATATTGACAGATACTCGTTTTTTCACAGCAGCCTTTTCCTGTGGAATCGCCTCTGCCTTCCTGTGGATGTGCTCCATTATTCTGAGGACCACTTTAACAATGTTATTAGGACAAAACTAGAAAATCTATCTGTGGTCTAAGCAGGTTTTCGGACATTCGGCTTGTAGGCAAATGACATCTTTGCTGACCTGGTTTCTTTTTGCAGTTGTGTTGACAAGAACCACTAGGTAGGCTATTGGCGGTTCTTGGTGTCTTTCTAATTTTTCTTCCCTGCTTTCGGCTATTCTTCCATCAATTTACTGTTAGGGCAATTTAATCCCATATTGACTTTTTTTAACACTAATGCCTGTTGGCTTGGCATCAATTTGTGGTGTATTGCCTGATCTACTCCATTCTGATACTGGAATTCCTGGCATCATTCTCGAAACTTGTGCAAGGGTCTGTTTAAAATACAGAAACCACGGAAAGAACGGAATACAGAACGTACAGGGTTGAACGCAGGATGGTGAAAGCAAACCAAACGACGGAACGAATCAATGCATGGACA
The DNA here is from genome assembly GCA_030068105.1 of Sinentomon sp. SZTP_YWyxl. NCBI lineage: Eukaryota > Metazoa > Arthropoda > Protura > Sinentomata > Sinentomidae > Sinentomon > Sinentomon sp. SZTP_YWyxl. The sequence continues at coordinate 55,784 of JASGXE010007206.1, forward strand.
CTCAGTACTCACTGCGCTGCGGAGGAAAGAAGAAGCGAACGGCACGCGTGTTTGCTGTCTGGAAGAAGCAGGCCATGAGCAGGCCTTCTCTCGGCATCACCAACACATTAGGGAAAGAAAACGGAAACCTCGTTCTTGTACAGAGGTATCAGAATGAAAAGAACAACCAGGCCCGCACGTCATTCGAGCAAGATGGGAATTGGGAGGATTCAGAAAACTTTCGTTTCTGCGGTGCCAAAAAAGGGTGCGCTCACTGGCCGCCACGCCTGCTGCAAATCACAAAAAGCCGGAAAATTTGGATTCGAACGGAGATTTGAAAATTCATCATGCAGATCCCACCGACACGCTTCATTTTCTCCTCATGAAAGTGAAAGAGCAAAACATTGTCACCTGCATGTGTGCTTGGAAAAAGGAAATCCGAGAAAACTTTGACGTCTCCAGCACTTCGCAGCGCCGGCAAATTTTGATAAGCGAAAACACACCGTTGCAAAAATAATGGAAGAAACACTGCAACCAGAGACTTTTTCACACAAGACTTTTCAGGAAAACCGTCTCTGACCGCAACGCAAGTTGCAAAAAAGGCGGCCAACTCCATATTGCGTGCGGGAATGAAAAGCCGGCAAATGAAGACAACAGAAGGCGCTCAAGTGGGCCTGTATCCAACTTTATTTTGGCACATTTTGACATTTTAACTCATGGATGAACAATTCAAATTTCACCAAAAACAGCTGTTTGGACAGGCTGCGTTGAAGCTTGGCAGCCAATGGGGGTGTGTGGGGACACGCAAAAGGAATGACTCAGAATGGTCACTCCAAAACATTCGTCAGCGGAAAACGCGAAGCTCCACCAACCTTGGCATCGTTCATGTGCCCATGATGGAACCGAGTGTCAACTCAGGTTCGCCGAAAACAAAAACGGATCACCCCGCGGAATCAAAAAGATGCGACAGGGAAACGACAGAACAGACAGAGCAACCAAAAGGAACAAGTGCGTGAATAATGGATGTTTTTGGGTTGCGGCAAATCCGGAAAAGCGTGAACAGTCCGATAATTTAAAATTTATCAATGATATGCGGGTTGCCTGACTTTTACTCAAAACTGCCGTGAACTCTCAAAATTTTGCAACGTCGTCCTGGGGTGCGCAGAATGACCTCTTTACGCCAAAAAATTCCGCCGAATCTGGGACCTTATTCAGTTGCTGCTCTTAACGTGATCATATGTGTGCTCTTAAAAGTAGGCCTGCTCTTAAGTTTATGGGTGCTCACAGTGTATGAAAAGTGGTATTCAGTTCAGTGCTCATAAACTTAAGAGTGTGCAGCCCACTCTTAAGAGTATGGCTGGTCGAGTGCTACACGCCCATCTGTTGGAGTCCATGCAAATTTCAGCATAGAGCATTGGGTACAACTGAATCTTGGAATAAAACTACTGGCCACATCATTCATCTGGAATCATCATCTGCATCCATTTTGAACTCATCATATCACGCTGGACTGCGGCTGGATAACATTTAAACCATTCATGCAATTTTGTTTGACTTTCTTTTTTTAAATGAAACTAACCTAATTGTTATTTGGCAATCATATCCAGATCGACGAACGTTATCTCCTCCCCCATTACCTATATTTGGAACCTGACACGCTGTCTAGTCTTTTTTAGCAATGCCTTTCACTCGACAAATTTTCCACTTGCTTTAAAATGTTGCTGCATGGGGTGAGTTGCTTCTTACCTCTTTGGTCTTCACTGCTGCCTTTTGATAAATAATCATTTGTCAATTTTGTGATTGGTGAAAAATTGCCAATTTTGTGATTGGTGACAATAATAATTGTTTTCGATTTTTTCCCTTCTAAAATGAAAATGTATATTGTTTCAATGTGCTTCAAACATGAATAAAAAAAAATGGGGCAAAATATCTTTCATTAAAATTTAGACCCCTAGTAAAAAAAAATGTCTGCATTGTGCCTGGTGCACTGAGTTGCGTTGGTCCATTAATGGTGTTGGAATTTTTTCATGACTTCGGACTCTGTGTCCTTTGATCTCATCGGCAGGGGGTCAGCGGTGGCCCCAGTAAAAAAATTATAGTTCTTGTGCGTGCACTGTGCACCCAACTGTTTGTGAGCAGCTCCAGTTCTTGTGCATGCGCTGTTCACCCAGTTGCCCTGCGCACACGCAGATGTCCTGCTTGTGAGAAGCTGTGTTCTGGCAGCAGTATGAGCAAGTGGTGAAGCTTTTTACAATCTTAGCATTTCTATCGCAGCTTGGTTTGCACATGTTGCAGCATTCTTTGGTGAAGCATTCTTGTGTGTGTGAAGCTGCAGTTGTTGCAAAGCATTCTAAGAACTGTACAGCATTCCGCGGTACAGTTGCTTCCATTCTTGAAAAATGTTACAACTGTCTGTCCACAAAGAAAGACATACCTAGCCTGCGTGTAGACTTGTTGTTGACCGAATCCATGCAGTCGTTTGGCAGCAGCATGGAGAAGAATAAAAAAAACAGTGAATGTAAAAAATGACAAAAATGAAAGAAAACTATTGTTCATTTTACACTATCACTTTGGTTTTTTTTATTGTGTAATAATGTGTAAAAGAGCAATGGATAAATTAGCGAACTAAATTCATTTTACCAGAACATACAACCAAATGAATATCGAATGCCTGTTGGAAAAGGCAGTGGCAGTGCCGCGAGCTTGTGGCAGAAGCCAGATGCGAGGATGTGGTAAAAGGTCTTCCTTCCACATCCTCTCTTTAATGCAGCTCATATGGGCTGGAAGGAGGGGTTTTTTATATGGCCTTCGGGCTGGGTTTCCCCCAACCTCCCCCAGAGACGACTTATACAGGTCGCATAAAAGGGGGTTATCCTACCCACCTGACGTGGCACCCTCATGGCGTAACACTGCAAGTCTATCGTGGCAGTTCCGCATATATTGAAAAAGATGCTGCAATTCATGCAAAATGAAAAATATTGTAATTAATATGAATAGATGCCAGGGACTGGTGAAATGAGGAAGATATTTTTTGACACCAGGTACATACATTAATAAAAAAGTTAGTCAGCAAAAAAACAAATTTTTGGTGTAAAAAACTGTCCAAACTGTGCAAAAAAGTGTCCAAAGGGGCCAAATAAATGTGAAAAAGTGACAAAATCATGGAAAATATGTGAAATATTTAGAAAAATTTTCAAAAAAACATTGTTTATTATTTTGCGGTTTTTGTAATTTTATTAAATTTGATGCTACAACCCAAATTTAAGGTTGTTTTTTTTCCTTAAAAAGAAAAAAAACGGCTTTCCATCAGCATATAAAGGGCCTCAGACATTTGGAAACAAAAGAGCCAAAAATTGCGGTCATTTGCCCATTCAAAAACAGAAAAAGAACGCCAACAGCATGACACTTTTTTTGCCTTAGGTAATATCAAAATGGCCGCAATGGGAGTATTTAAACAACGTTTCTTAAGAAGTTAGGAGCCCGAGGCAATGTGGTTCTTGCCCGAGACCCTGCCGGGAAGCCCATGTTCAGCGCCTGAAAATTGGTGAAAATTTGTAATTATGAAAAGGGCGTTTTTTGGGTTGGATTTTTTAAAAGAGTATCAAATTAGGTTGGGTTTTTGTTAAAGCATAAGCGCGTTCCATTTCCAGGCGTTGAAAATTAGACATTTGCAGCAACGGACTCGGTCACTTTCCGAAAAAAAAACAGACGCTGCGCCTTGTTATGCAATGATTGCACAGCCAGTCCGATGTCATTGCACATCTATCAGGGGCTTTTGTTATGTTGGACTTCACTCTCGACTGTGCAATGAAAACGTGCCTCCGATTGCCTTGTAGATGACAGCAATTTGCTGCATAGACACAGGATTTGTTGTCAGGACATCGTCCACGAGAAGTCTCTACTCATGGCAAATTTACAAGAGGTCTGCCAAATATTGAGAGCCATCTCGCTGCAATACGGAGAGTTTGATGTGGTTTCAGAGGAATGTGTACTGAACAGCTTTGTTCACCTCCGATGTTTCAATCGTTTTGGAGGGGTGTGTTCTTTTGCTGTCCGAATATCACTGAACTATTTTGTTGTGTTTTCAACTAAAATCGTTTTTATTCCATTAGCAAAGTGTTTGCACAAAAATTGTTTTTGGTCTTCCCGCAACTGTTCATTGATAACTTTTGTTGTTTGAGACAACCACATGTTCATCAACATTTTTAAACATATGATATTTTTTCATTGTCATGTATTTCATTATCATATTTTATATATATGATATTGAAGAACAGGAAAATTTCGAAATTTCATTCCCAACCAGAAACTCGGCAGAAACCAGAATTGGGAGGGGGCGAACTGCGAAGGTGAGACTGAACTCACCGGCCGCATCATTGCGTTTCAGAAAGGCAAGAAAGCACCTCGAAGTTTGTTGAACAAATCGATTGAACCCGTAAAAGTGCTGACGTCTACAGAGTATTCCATTACAAAAGAGGCCCCTCTGTTTTAATTGGTTTTCATGTTGTAATATGCTTTTCCAAACGAAAATTCTATCTTTCTTTACTTTCAGATTTCGATGTTGCTTGACATGATGTTAGCATGTTGTTTGTTAAATTGACATGGTGTTCAGAGTCCGGGCTTGGCCGGGACTGCTGGGCCAGACGTCGGACTGATTTTTGCCGCTGTCCTGGATGCTGTTGCGGATGTCCACTTCAACCAACCCGCTTTCTGGCTGCCCTTTTGCGCCTTTTGTTTCTGACCTGTCACCGCCCGTTTGGCGCCATTTGCATTTCCAAGGACTCTTTGCCCGGCAGGAATGCCAAAGGTTGTTCAAAGGATTACCTCTTTCTTACGTATAATACAACCACAAAAATGCGTTGATCAACAGTGAACACAATGCCAAGCACCAACCAAATCATCAATTTTGCTTGCCGGGGCTAACCTGGACCAGAAAAAGGGCAAAAATTGAAAATATTCAACTAACATCATTGGGGACTCTTTTAAGTGGAACAACCTGTTTTGTGAACAAACGGATCGGATCTGAGGAATTTCTTCGCACGGCTCCAACGGGAGTGAACCGAATAATGAATTGAATTGAGTCAGTGGCAGCCAGGGATGGGTAGGTATAATACGTCACGTATTATACGGTAAAATTTACGGTATTATACGTAGTATTATACGTACGTATAAAACCCACGTATTATACGTTTCGCCGGATGTCAGCACATGGCACATGTTTTTGGGGTGCAACTTGGCAGGTAAATTCATTGGGCATATTGCCAGAATCGTAAGATTTGTATTTATTTAGATAATTAAAGAAGTTTAAACGAAAACGTAAGGGTCAAGATGCAATACTTGTGCAGCAATCGACATATATGCCAGTTATTTTAAGTCGATTCGTTCATGTTGTGTGAAATAATGGGACTGGGAATTTTCTTTTCGTTTACTGGATGTTTTCACATTTTTTTTTCTCTGTAATGGGTTTCATTTTTTCGTGACTTAAAAGCAAATAAAGGAGGACAGCCATCGCATGATGATGTCACTATGGGGTTAAGCCCAACTGATCGGCAATGCTGGGAATTGCTTTGTCTGCACTTTGAATTAAGTAGTTTTCAAATGTCTCACATTGGGCCTAAATCGTTACAAAATGAATACGGTCAGTGGGAAGATGGGATGTTCATGGTTCACCCATACCACAAGTTAAAACACTTCAATTTATTTTCTTAACTAAACTATTTGCTCCTTCAGTTTACAAACAGATTCAAAGGTACAATGCTTGAAGTTTCCAAGTTCAAGGTTCCCACAGCAATGTTGAGAACGAGTGGATTAGATTTGTTTGGTGAGAAATGATGCTGTTTATGCCAAATGAGATGCAGCAATGTTTTAGTAAATCCAAGACACCGTGTGCAAAAATTTAAACTCATTCAAAAATGGAAAAAATAACGTGACCTTCACTTCTCTCTGTCCTGCTATGCCCCAAATTACTCTTCCTCTGGGGTTGGTTATTCGTATTTCACAAATGTTTTTGGAGATACAATTTTCCCTTTCCGGTTTTCCCAACATTATTTTTATCTTTAAAAAGATGCCACTTACCTACTTCTGTTATCCTTTTTTTCATAAGCATGTTCCTAAAGGCAGGAAGGTAGGGGGGCCTACTGCTGCTCAAAGGTAAAAAAATTCGTAAAATTTAAAGAGGATATTGAATTTGCCAAAAACTGTACTGAGCTCCCAATGCAAACAATGAAAAGCACATTATGCCTTGACCCCTCTGTCTGGATCAAATGTTGGCAAAAACTAGGTAGTTCTCAAAAATTTTGGGCTCCCAACAAGAAGGTACCAACAACAATAAATTGATGCCTAATCAATTAAAACATAATCAAGATAATTAAAAATATTCAAAATGAAATATAATTTTTTTTATTCAGACCCAACTAATTTTGTGCAGGAATTTGTTTGTTGGTCAGTGCTCTTTTCTGATCTTGTGGAAATTTGCAGAAAAAACAATGACACCATTCCAATGGAAGGAGTTGTTACTGCGCTTATCACAGTTATTTCGCATGGAAAAGGCAGCAGCAATCGTCAGGCCTGCCTAATGTCAACATTTGGCAGGGACTCGTATCTATCTAGCTACCTGCCTGTGTTCTTTTTGCAATTGATAAAAAGACTTACCCTGTTGCTGCTCTTTTCTCTTTTAATTTAGGCCTGCTTGCTCACTTGCATTGCGATGTGCTCAAAATTACGAGAAAAACTACGTGCCACATGTCTTTTTTGGTTTTATACGTTTTATACGCGTATTATACGTGAGTATAATACGTCACGTATAATACGTGTCCAATTTCCAATTTACCCATCCCTGGACTGGCAGCCCTTGATATAACAGGACTTCAATTCATTCATCATTGAAATTAGCCAAATTAGGTACTGCAATCAATGGAAGCTTTTATGGCGAGAGGCCTGCCGACCGACATGATTTTCAACGCCGGATGGATAAAGCTCAGTTTCTGTTATTTGATATGGGAAATGATGTCGGGTGGAATTATAATTACCGTTATTCTGCCGAATTGCTTTGCGTGGTGAACGGAAAAAGGGGAAGGGATGCATTTTGACTTTGCAACCACTGCGACTGCGTTTAATAAAGGCGAAGAAAGACCTTTTCACTCGTTCACCCGTCGCCAGAGCCATCAAATTGTTGGCATTGACGGCCCTCCGCAGACACTTGTTCCCTATCCATAAAAACAAGCAATCATGGATGTCGTTCCTTGAAATTATGATATTTCCGCCATGAAAACTGATTTCGTGTGCATCTGCTGCACGGGAAAACTTTCCGAGCGAATTCACCATGCCTCGCCGAAGGAGGATGCACACACAGTTTGTGCCATGGCAAATTTCATTTACCGTGTCTCGCCGATGAAGGATGCACACACAAGTGCCACGGTAAATCTCGTATCCCAGCTGGGATTCGAACTCGCAATCTTCAGATTACGAGTCCGACGCGCTAACCACTGTGTCACGAGGGTTCGACCGAACTGACCCAGAATTTCACCGCGATGTTAGCCGAACTCATGCAGACTTGGCCCGAATGCTCCTGAACATTGCCAGAATTCGATCGAACTCGGCCTGACTCACCCGGAATCAGACACTCAGCCAGAATTTGACCGAACTCACCCGAACTGACCTGGAATAAGACCGAACTCACCCGACCTCAGCCAAAATTCGACCGAACTCAGCCGAACTCACCCTCAATTAGACAGAACTCGGAGCAGAACTCACTAGAACTCGACCGAAATCAGCCGAGTTCACCTGAACTCACCCAGAATTAGGTAAATCGAACCAGCCGAACTCACCCGAACTCACCTGCGGTTTCACACTTAACTCACCCGAACGCAGCCAGAATTCGATAGAACTCACTGAACTCACTAGGAATTGTTTTGACATTGGCGTTGGTGTCTGGAGTGGCGGGTGGGTGCTGCAGCAATTACCCTCGAGAAATTATCTACTTCACACCCCCCGAAAAGGGGGGTGTGCGTAATCTGAAGATTGCGGGCTCGTAATCTGAAGATTGCGGGTTCGAATCCCAGCTGGGACACGAGATTTGCCGTGGCACTTGTGTCTGCATCCTCCCTCGGCGAGGCACGGTAAATGAAATTTGCTATGGCACTTGTGTGTGCATCCTCCTTCGGCGAGGCATGGTGAATTCGGTCGGAAAGACAGACTTAAGTGGCCAGTCTGTTAGTCCTTCGGATGGGACTTTAAGATGGAGGTCCCGTGTGTAGCATCACACTGCGCACGAGAACACCTAGCTCCAGGTCCAAGACAGAGGCCTGGCAGGTTACATGAACACAGAAGCCACTTGGTATCACCCGCCGATACTCGACGTCGGTTCCTGCGGGTTGGCTGTGCCATAATACCGGCAGTATCGGCAGTTGTAACTGAGGTCTTGGGACCTGGAGCGGTGGGTGCTGTTGCAGTTGCCCTCGGGAGTATGCCGGTACCTCGCCGGGACCCTTGATTGGGTACCTGGAGCGGTGGGTGCTGGAGCAGCTACTCTCAGGTGACATTTGCCAGTACCTCGCCGGGACCATGGCTGACGACACAACAAAAAAAACATAAACGGTCGGACCACCAGCCTTAGGCTATCTGTCCATAAGACCCAAAGAAGAAGAAGAAGAAGAAGAAAAGGACCCCCCACTTTGCGCGAGAACTATAGAGGGGTCCAAAGAAAAAAGGTCCAATGAGTCCATTGAGAGTTCTTTGGGGTCCATTCTTCCAAAGTTGGATTCCGTTTAGACTGGGGGCCAACTTCACACCCCCCGAAAAAGACTCCCTTTTAATGCGAACTGGAGTGGTCCAAAGAAAAAGGAAAAAAGGTCCAATGAGTCCATTGAGAGTTCTTCGGGGTCCATTGTTTAGATTTTAGAGTCCATTCATCCAAGGGGCCAACATCACGCAACCTCCTAGTCCCGCCCTTGTGGCAAAATCACACAGAGGTGGTTTTGGTCGCTGTCGATAACAAAACCGTTCGCAAAATTACAAATTTGCAGCCCCTGTACCAAAGGCGAGTTTGTCCATGATGGTTTCACCTCCTTTTCACCCCTCTGTTGCATTCCAGAGGTGGTTTCGCACTGTGTCATTTGTCCGGCAGCATGAAATGAACGGCAAAGCACCCCAAATGCCAATCAGATGATAAAAAAAAAGTTCGAGGAATTGTGAAAAATTTCGCGTTGGGGTTGGGGCAATCCCTCTTTTGTTGAAAAAAATCAATATATCGCCAAATTAAACTCTGGGTTTATTCTCGCTGCACCCCCAAACAGTTTCCAAGAGAATATTGGCCAAATAACAAAGTTGTAGAGCCTTTTTCTCGCTGGGAAACCATTCGCGTGAAGATATCACCCCAGCGCAAGCCCTTATTCTGCTGGTGTGTTTTATTTATTTTCTGCTGCTCTTCGCGATTTGGGGAAAAAGTACAGAAGCGTATATGGCTCACTTTCACAGATGCAGTAAAATATTTTGGACGGACGACTTTATTCTCGTCACTGACGAGTTTATTCTCGTCCGGACGACTTTATTCTCGTCACGGACGAGTTTATTCTCGTCACGGACGAGTCTATTCTCGTCCGTACGACTTACTTCTCGTCACGGACGAGTTTTTCTCATCCGGACGACTTTATTATCGTCACGGACGAGTTTATTCTCGTCCGTACGACTTACTTCTCGTCACGGACGAGTTTATTCTCGTCACGGACGAGTTTATTCTCGTAACGGACGAGTTAATTCTCGTCACGTACGAGTTTATTCTCGTCATGGACGAGTTTATTCTCGTCCGGACGACTTTATTCTCGTCACGGACGAGTTTATTCTCATCCGGACGACTTTATTCTCGTCACGGACGAGTTTATTCTCGTCCGTACGACTTACTTCTCGTCACGGACGAGTTTTTTCTCGTACGGACGACTTTATTCTCGTCACGGACGAGTTTATTCTCGTCCGGACGACTTTATTCTCGTCACGGGTGAGTTTATTCTCGTCCGGACGACTTTACCACCTCATAGGTATTCGATGTAACATCGAAAACAGAAAGATAACAGGGAAAAGTTAATCCTGTGGGGGAGACAGTGTTTACTGTCCCCATCTGTTACGGCTAATTAAAAATCCAGTCAAAAATAAAAAGGTTGTATTTTAATGCGGGGGGCACTGTTTACCGGAAGGCAGGAAATATACCTGAGCCAACGTACACGGTGTTAATTTTTTTATTGGGGTTTCATGGGGTGCGATTTATTGACCGGTCCACCCCTTTCCCCAAATCGCAAGAGCAGGAAATTAATGAACCACACCAGCAGGAAACAGGCGCGTTCGCTTGGGTTGAGATCATCACGAATGGTGTCCCAGAAGAAAACTCTAAAACTTTGTAATTTGCACCAATTTTCTAAAAGGAACCCTTTGGGAGTTGGAACGAACGACAACCCTGTCATCAGTGACAGGCATTTCCAGGTGCTTGTCAGTGATGATCTTTCTCCAGCTTACCCAGTAACAAGTGGAATCCCACAGGGCTCTGTTTGTGGGCCATTGCTATTTTTAATCTATATCAATGACCTAACTGAAATGGTGCCCTCCAGGATAAGGCTATTTGCGGATGATATAGTTGTTTATCGAACCATGACATCCATTGAGGCTGCTATGGCTCTTCAGTCTGATCTCGATGTAATTGCCAGATGGTGTGCTGCCAATTGCATGGAGATCAATGTTTCTAAAACTTCCGTCATGTCTTTTTCTTCCTCATGCTCGCCCGTCCTTAGGGAGTACAAGATTGGTCCTACATTGTTGACAAGGCCTGAAACAATTAAATACTTAGGCCTTCTTTTCAATCCCAAGTTGAGTTGGGTCCATCACATCCAAAATATTGTGAGAAAGGCCTCCAATCAACTAAAATTCCTCATCAGAAATTATAGTTATGCTTCCAGACGTGTGAAATCTATTTTGTACTTTTCAACTGTGAGGTCCATACTTGAATACTCTACCACTTCCTGGATACCTTACCAGAAGTGTCATGTAGATGCCCTGGAAGCAGTACAAAGAAGGGCTGCCAGATTTGTTACTGGGAATTTCCGATTTGATGCCAGTGTCTCATCAATGTTGAATGAATTAGGATGGGATTCCCTTGAAGATCGTAGAACAATACATGGGCTCTCTGCTTTTAGGCTGTGTATTTTGAAAAAGGGAGGTTGGGGTGACGGACCTTGGAACCTTTGTCAGAACAATCTCCCTACAAGATCAGCCCAGTCTTTGTCCTTTATCCCTCCTATCCTCAACAAAAACATCGACAGGTATTCATTCTTTCACCGTTACCTCTTTTTGTGGAATCAGTTACATTTTCCCCAAAATGTCTTAAACATAACAGAAGCTCAATTCGCTTCTGTGTCTCATGCCAAGTTACTCACCTTGAAAAGTGCCTCCACTTCACTAAGGGACTCAGGTAGGTAGTTAGGTATTTACCCGCATCAATTCTAATTCGCCCCCCCTTCCTCTTTCCTTTATTTTTTACTGACATCAAGGGTACTTTTCATTTGACACTCGTGTGACTTGGAATTTTATTTTCTGTCCAATTCTGGCCACAAAAATTTCAACGAATTGTGATGGCATTCTGTGGCATAAATGGTAATCGGGATCAGGTACGAACACATTTTATTATCATTCGATTTTCATTTTGTATTGTCTTGTTTGTTTGTGCATGTCTTTCTTTTACTGGCCGGCGCTTTGAAATATTCAAAACTCATTAATTGCCTCTGCGGCATGAAATTGGTAAAATGTCTTATGACATTGATTACCTAACTTACCGCATTGTCGGTTACCTTTGCAATAATGGCTTTCTGACGCTCTCTTTTCCTTTTTGACCAATTGCGAATCATCGCATCCCTTTTAAAATTGACTTGACATGGTGCCGGGAAATCTGGTGCACCAAATTGTTGCGCAAAAGCCATCGGCATCGGTTTTTTTTTTATGACATCTTTTGACTCCGGACATTGTGTCCTTCGGTCGCGCCGGCGGGGGGACTCTGTCCCCAGTTTAAAAAAAAAAAAAAAAACCCGTTGGCCTTTTTTTCGTTTTTCTACGCAAGGCCTTTGGCAGCTAAAACAGTTTTTTTCTGTGGGTGGGCAGGGGGTGGGCAAGTTGTCTGATACCCTTAGAAGGTACGTGACACATGCCTCTTGGGTTCAGAAGGGGGTGGGCAAGTGGTCGGATGCATCTACAATCTATAATCACGTGTTTTCTGGAAATTCGCAGGGGTGGGCAAGTGCGAATAAGACCATCAGCAGCGAAAACAGTTTTGTGGGCACAAAGGCGTCGAGTAAAGATTTGGTTCGTATTTGCTCGTTCAAAAAAGTTTTGGCTCGTTTTGGAACAAATTGTTGGGTTTTTCGTCAAACTTGACCTTTGACCTCATTTTGATGGTGAAAGGGACATTTTGCGGAGATTGTAACCACCCAGGGATATGGGGACTTTTGCAGGCACAAAGGCGTGGACTAAAGATATGGTTCGTTTTGGCTCGTTCAAAAAAGTGTTTGCTCGTTTTGGATTAAATTGTAGCGTTTTTCGTCAAACTTGACCTTTGCTTTGACCTCATTTTTCGTGGTGAACAGGACATTTTGCGGAAATTGTAACCACCCAGGGATATGTTGACTAGAGGCACAAAGGCGTGGAGTATACGTTTGGTTCGTTTTGGCTTGTTAAAAAACATTTTGGCTCGTTTTGGATTAAATTGTTGCGATTTTCGTCAAACTTGACCTTTGACCTCATTTTTGTGCTGAACGGGACATTCTGCGGGGATTGTAGCCACCTAGTGTTATGAGTACTAGTGGGCACAAAGGCGTGGAGCAAAGATTTGGTTCGTTTTGGCTCGTTCAAAAAAGTTTTGGCTCGTTTTGGATTAAATTGTTGCGTTTTTCGTCAAACTTGACCTTTGACCTCATTTTTCGTGGTGAACAGGACATTTTGCGGAGATTGTAACCACCCAGAGACATGGGGACTAGTGGGCACAATGGCGTATGGATAAACGTTTGGTTCGGTTTGGCTCGATAAAAAACGTTTTGGCTCGTTTTGGATTAAATTGTTGCGATTTTCGTCAAACTTGACCTTTGACCTCATTTTTCTGTTGAACGGGACATTTTGCGGGGATTGTAACCCTTGTGTTATGGGGACTAGTGGGCACAAAGGCGTGCAGCTATGATTTGGCTCGTTTTGGCTCGTTCTAAAATGTTTTGGCTCGTTTTGGATTAAAATGTTGCATTTTTCGTCAAACTTGACCTTTGACCTAATTTTTCTGGTGAACACATCTTGCGGGGATTGTAACCAACTACGGTTATGGGGACTCGTGGGCGCAAAGTCGTGCAGCAATGATTTGACTAGTTTTGGCTTGTTCTAAAAAGTTTTGGCTCGTTTTGGTTTAAAATCTTGCATTTTTCGTCAAACTTGACCTTTGACCTCATTTTTCTGGTGAACAGGATATTTCGCGGGGATTGTAACCACCTAGGGTTGTGGGGACTAGTGGGCACAAAGGTGTGCAGCAATAATTTGGCTCATTTTGGCTCGTTCTAAAAAGTTTTGGCTCGATTTGGATTTTGGCTCATTTTGGCTCGTTTTGGCTTGTTCCCTATTTTACGATAGTACCTACAAACCAGATTAGGTTTGGTTGTGTGGGCATGTTTGGCTGGTTAGATTGTTTGGCTAGGTTAGGTTAAGAGTAATAAGTTAACATTGTCCAGGTTGGGAAAAACGTCAAAACGAGCCCATATGTTGTCTTTATTTTGTTTTTTGTTCACTTTTTGTTCTTTGTCTCAACGCAACCCATGCAGCCTCACCTGACCAAACATCACCTAACCAAAAATAACCACCTAACGTAACAAAACCAAACCTGTCCAGCAAAACCGCACCTTACCTAACCTAAACAAATCAAGGCAAATATAACCTTACCGGAATTTTCCGACACCCTTTGAGCGCCAATTGGTTATTTGAACCAAAAGCAACTCCAAAACTCCAATGGGCCCATATGGAATACCGTTTTTCCTTCCTCCCGGCAAGTGGTGACCCTCCGCAATAAAATGAAACCTTTTTCCCGAATTTTTAATTTGCCGTGGCAGATGCCGACCAACAACTGTGCCTATGTTCATTTGGTCACTCGATTGCGTTTCCTTTATCCTCGAAAAATGATTCATCTGTTTGCACACCTGCTCATGACTCCTCCCATGGGCTTCCGTTTTTTCTTTTTGAAAATCTCGTAAACAGACTTTGCATATGAGGTTGCGCCAATCGACAATAATGTCGTATTGCTGCGTGTCCTGTTTGTCCACAGGTTGATTTTCGAGATATTGCCCAATCACCACAGATATAGGCAATTTCCATGATCTGTGCCATTGACAAAGTGACTATTCCGGAGATCAGCAAAAGTAAAAAGAAGATTTTCTAAATGAGTGAATATCTGGCAGTCACTCCAAAAGCCACGTAAGCCTTGGACTCTTTACGCTGTGCATTCGCTATACAGTCGTTATCTCTACACGTAATCACTCAAAGGAGCTTGACATCCTTTGCATGATCCACCAGCTACGACAGCAGGCAGTGCAACATGCTGTCCAGAGAATTCATCAAGATCATCGTATACCCTGAAAAATAAGCCATAAGATCTTTTGTCCGCTCATCGTTGTTGTCTCAAAAAACACTTTTCACAACTTTTAATCCGGATCGTCTGAATGATACAATGACAAATGCCGTTGGTGTGCGGCGGGTTTATTCATCATTGACCTCCAGATCACCAACTAAACGATAGCCGGCCAATATTTCTGATCCGTCATTCGAATAGCCCAAATGGGCGCAAACTGGCTCGGGCAACAACAAAACAGACTACAAAAATACGATGGATTGCGAATAACAGCGCCATTTCTGCTTTTGCGAACAAAGTTATTTTGCAGGAAACAATAATCATTTCACCCGAGAGACAGGAGATAAGGACCCCCTTACAGTGAAGCAATCAACGCAAAAAATGCGGATGCCTGACAATTGAATACTGGTAGAGATGGCCATTATTAGTGTCATTCCCTGCTGTTAATGATTTTTGCCAATTTTTGCCAATTGAGTGCAATTTCCACTGAAAATCAGGTAACGCAGAACATCGAATCGGTTAGAACTTTTAGGTACCTATCCCTAAACGTACCATTAGGTACCTGATTTTAAGAATCCATCACCCTGCTTTAAAACCCATAAGAGTATGATTCCTAAGAGTTAGTTGCAATTCCTTTGAAATTAGGGAAGAATATCCCTTGTCTGGAAATTTTGAAGTTTTCACTAAATTTAAGTGACAAAGCCCTCTTAAGACAGAGTAGTTTCCCTGAATGAAGCTGGGGAAACCCAACAATTTAAGGGGAAAATGGTTCTTTTTGAAAGAAGGAGCAGTGATCACTTACATTTTAGTACTTTTTCACACTAAAAGTAAGAGAATTTTTTTTGAGTGCAGCTTAGACAGAATTTTTGAACATGACGGCGCCTTTTCAAAAAAAAATAAAATAAAATAACCTGGCATTCATTTCACTCCCCCTTTTTCTTCTTGGAATGCAATGAAACAGACAATTGGTGTGTCATCGTCACCAAATTTTACTGTCATTGGTATTGCACTTGTGGATTGACACACCATTTCATCATCATCGTGGAGTCATATGGACTGATAGCCATTCGGCTGGTGGTCCGACCATTTACCTTGTTGCACACACCTTGGGCTCGCAAGGAAAACTATGCCCCATAATCGTAGCCCGTTTCTGCTCTGCATTCAACTGAAACGACTCGGACCAGTTTTACGGCGTATACACACCAACCCGTAGGTTTTCCCGGAGAGAGTCATGCTCTTCAGAGCAGTGATGTGTGACTTGTGAGATGTGGCTTCTCTGTTGTGTAACCTGCCAAGGCACTATCTTGGACTTGGAGCTAGGTGTTCTGTGTGCACAGTGTGATGCTGCACACGGGACCTCCTGCTTAACGTCTCATCCGAAGGAGACGAGGGACTTGGCCACTAAGCCCCCTTCCAGCAGCACAAACTGGGGTACAAGGGTGGTCTCCCATCCAAGCATCATCCAGGCCCAACGTTGCTTAACTTCGGTGTTCTGATGGGAACCGGTGCAAGTCACGAGGTGTGCGCTGCTGGCCTAATTAATGGCCCATTTAATGAAGTCAAGAATTTTGTCATTATTTAGCGGAAGAAAATAAATCCTAAGTTTCAGCAGCTGTTATGAAAAGCGTTAGCCCACCACTGCTTCAGTTGTTATTATTCGGTCTCAACAAGACACCCTGTGGTTCCGGTCTTCCTACAATGTGACATCACGGCGACGAAACGTCGTGCGACTAAACGCCGTGGCGACGACACGTCGCGTGACCAAACGTCGTGGCGACGAAAAGTCTCGGCGACGAAAGGCCGGCAGTCCCCATATCGGATATGATGATAAAGTCGTTAGGACGAGAATAAACTCGTCCGTGACGAGAATAAAGTCGTCCGGACGAGAATAAACTCGTCCGTGACGAGAATAAAGTCGTCAGGACGAGAATAAACTCGGCCGTGACGAGAATAAAGTCTTCCGGACGAGAATAAACTCGTCCGTGAAGAGAATAAAGTCATCCGGACAAGAATAAACTCGTCCGTGACGCGAATAAAGTCGTCCGGACGAGAATAAACTCCTCCGTGACGAGAATAAATTCGTCAGGACGAGAATGAACTCGCTCGTGACGAGAATAAAGTCGTCCGGATGAGAACTCGTCCGTGGCGAGAATAAAGTCGTCCGGACGAGAATAAACTCGTCGGTGACGAGAATAAAGTCGTCCGTCTGCGAAAGTGAGCCTTCTGCGCTTCCGTAAAAAGGGTGAACTGGGACAAATGACTGGAATTTTCAAAATCTGAATGCGAGAAAAGCGTGACAAATGATTTCTCCGACGAGGATGACCAGGAAATTTCCTTTTAGTCTAAATGCGCTTTAAGTAATTGAATTTTGAATAACCTCAGGTGAATCACCCTCCAGTCTTCTGTAGGTAAAAACGCATGATACCTGCTTTGGACCCATCGAGGTCTTGGCGTGAGTACAGACACAAAACGTCAATGACAATAATGCCGCCTTTTGATTTATTGGACACAATTTTCTTGTCACCAAGGTTGTTCAAAAGGAAAGGAAGTGGTGCAGACAAATCCTCCACCGAAGTACAGAGGCGAGAAAATTACTTGTGCCTTCATGCCGGTTTTTCGATCTTTCAAAGAAAACTGGGTGAGTTGTGTTGATTTCAGATTCAAGAAATCGGATTTTGTTGCCCGGTATGTACGTCAAATCATTACTGGAATACCAATTTTGATGGGATCGAGATTTCCCCGAAAATTCAAGATTGAAAAGACACCATATCTGGTACAATTAATTTTCTCGCTGCTGTATATACCTACATATGATGTATCTCACGCATACAATGTGAGATACCAAAAGTGCTGTCTCATACGCAGAAGCAGGTAGCAGATATCTGCTGTGGACCCAAAAAGCTGGCCGAAATTTCGCCACGACAGACGATTTCAATGAGTGGAACGCAGAATTGAGGAATATTGAGGACAAATTGCGGTTCGAAGGGGGACAGGTGCCACACGTCAAAATGCATGCAGCTTGCTTCATGACTTGTGTTTGCGAGCGCTGTGAAGACCATTATTTCCGCCCACTTCGGGAGATTCATTGGGCACAAAGTTTCTTCTCATTGCTCGGCAGACAGCCTCTTGCCCAAGTTGCCCATGCAGGTTTACATGATGTTCCAGAAATATACAGACAAATTTTTTCAGAAGATAATCCGACAGTATATTGCAACGGAGCAGTTCGGAACCTCACGCTGTTCACGACATCACTCATCGGCCGCGCGCCAGAACACCACAGTTGCACGCTTCTGCAATTCTTGAATTACCCATGCACAACCCAAAGGGATACTCAAGGGATAATCCCGTGCAGCCCACTGGATTGCCGTGGTAACCATCGGCCTCGGAACCCTCAGAGAACGACACGTTTTTCACGTTTTCTTGTGCGGCAATTTCGTGAAGATGGGGAGCATTTTTTTCACTGAACATTTTCTCTCAGTTCACATTTGAGAATCTGTCGTCGAAACATGGATTTTTGCGGCGACCCACCATCTTCCTGGTTCAGTTTTCCCAAACAACCACAATTTGGGCTTTATTGAATTTTTGGAGGGGGCACTGCGTGGAAGTAGAGGGTCGCAGGGTATTTTGTCACTGAATATTTTATATTTCACTTGCTCAGCGGAATGTGTCCTGAAATTTTGATGATTATGCGGTGATATCTTCCCTCCCCCATGAATACCCCAATATGTTAATATGTTTTAATGTGTTTTAATGTTTCAATGTGTTTTAATTTGTTTTAATATGTTTTTATGTGGTTTAATGTGTTTTAATATGTTTTAATATGCTTTAATGTGTTTTAATATTTTTAATATGTTTTTATATGTAAAAATATGGGCAGCAGAGTTGGAATGTTGCCGTTTTCCATCTCATATTTCATAGATTTCTGCACGCACTCAGAATCGTTTTTGTGATTGCAGCATAGACAGAAGGGCGCCATGAATTCTTCGTTCCAGAACAAAAATAGACACAGGCATATTATGTTGCCTCAAACAACACACGATCATCAATGAACAGTTGCGGGACGACCAAAAACGATTTTCGTTGCAAACACAACAAAAGAGTACGGTGATATTGAATGCGGACAGCAAAAGAACATTTCCCCGCCAAAACGATTGGAACATCGGAGGTGAAGATGCTGCTCAGCGATCATTCCTCTGAAACCACACCAACTGTCCTTTTTCCTTTTCCAAGTGCTGGTGCAAATGTTTGACAGACCTTCCTTATGTAAATCTGCTGTGAGTCTGGTGGACGACGTCCGGATTCCAAATCTTGTGTCTGTGCAGCAAATAGCAAACATAACAAGGCAATCGGAGGCATGTTTTCATGGCACAGCCAGAGTGAAGTCCAACGTAACAAAAGCCCCTGATAGATATGCAATGACATCGGACTTCCTGTGCAACCATTTGCATACATCAAGGCGCAGCTGTTTTTTTTTTTTCGAGAATTGAAACAGCAGGGATCATACCAGGAGGTCGCGTCTTCCGACTGCGTCCCAATGAAGGATTGACCATGCATCCTGAATCGAATCATCCTCAAAACGTTCACCCAAGAGCATCAAAGCATTTCGGCAGCAGTCTGTCGCAATTGGTGAAATTTGAATTCAACCAT
Source organism: Sinentomon sp. SZTP_YWyxl (assembly GCA_030068105.1). Taxonomy (NCBI): domain Eukaryota; kingdom Metazoa; phylum Arthropoda; class Protura; order Sinentomata; family Sinentomidae; genus Sinentomon; species Sinentomon sp. SZTP_YWyxl. The sequence continues at coordinate 75,039 of JASGXE010007206.1, forward strand.
GAGTTAAATTGCCAAAATGTATATCGGATCTGTACAGGATCACTGGAGAGCCTTGCTGTCTCCATTTGCCTCCTTTTTCATTCCTGCAATGTGGAGTTGGCCAACACTTTCTCTCTTCTCGACCATTTTGCAACTTTGAGGTTGCGGCGTTTCCACCTCAATTTTTGGAACTTCGTGTTTTCGCTTTTCAAAATTTGCCGGCGCTGCCAAGTGCTGCAAAAGTTGAAGTTTTTCATGTTTCCTTTTGCCATTTTGCTCTTTGTTTTTTTTTTTTTTGGATTTGCTCTGCTGTTTCACGCGGCGAAAATGAAGCGCATGAGGTGATCTGCATGGTGTCCAAATCTCTTGTCAAATCCATATTTTCCGTCTTTTTGTGACTTTGGGCTTTGCGGTCTGCGAGCGCAATCCGACAAAAGAAACGAAAGTTTTCTCACCCTTCCCATCTTGCTCGGAAATATGCATACGGATGTTCTTTTTATTTTGAAACCTCTGTACAATTCCAAGGTTTCCGTCTTCTTTCCGGTGTGTTGTCGATGCCGAGATGTGACCTGTCTTCCATGCCGACGGAAATGTGTGCGCGTGCCGTTCGCTCCGTCTTTCTTCTCCCGCCATGTCCGTACACAATGCATTGATTCGTTCCGTCGTCGTCTGGGTTTCTTCACCATCCTGCGTTCACCCCTGTACGTTCTGTATTCCGTACTCTCCGTCGTTTCTGTATTTTAAACAGACCCTTGTGCAAGGTTCGTTGCCCACCATTCATTCATTTTAATGTGTTTGTTTTTGTCCTTTTGACCTGCCTGACATGCCACGTGGGCCTATTTATTTATTTTGCTTGAGTCATTCATACGCCAGGCATCATTATTCTAAAAACTGGCGTTTTGTCCACTGCACTATCGGAATGTGATGCAATTTTTGGCCAAGATGGCTGTTGACTGCAAGACTGCATTGGTGTTAACATGCACCACAACTTTGTTTGCATCTCTCCGACGGCATTGGTTGTTTTTTAATTCTTGACACTGGACTTTGTCCCACGGTGGCGTCGACAGGGGGACTCCGTATCCAGTCATTTATTTTTATTTAAATATCTGTCTGACAAAAGAAAAGTATCACAAATGAACCGTCTGTCAAATGCTCCAACACAAAAACGTCAATAAAAGACCCCGGACCCGTGTATGCAAGCTTATGGAAGCCAGTTTCGGACTACCTACATCAGGGAGTTTCTTCATGCCACCAATTCCATCTCTCCTTATCAATTTGGCTTTCATCCTGGCTGGTCTTGTGAACTTGTGGTCTTGTGAACTTGCTCTTGCCAAGTTTACTCACATCGTCGCATCCTCCATTGACAAAGGAACTGATATTCGGGAAGACTGAAAGACGGGACGAAACGAGTCGACGGGTAATGACGGGTCAAAGGCGGCCATACAATACATACATTGCGTCATTTGTGTAACTTTTAAAGAGAACTCCAGATCGAAAGTGCTGTGTGGCGTCACTTTTCTTGACGGGTCGCACATCAAAATCTTGACGGGTCAAGACCGGACGGGTCCGGTCGACAGGTCAAGACTGATCAAATGGCGGCCATGCATTGCTTCATTTGTGTCACTTTTCGAAAGAATGCCACATTGAAAATGCAATGCGATGTCACTGTTGCAGACGGGGGTCACACCGCGCAAGGGGTGTGCGAATCCTGGATTCGGATTCGAGCTCGAATCCGAATCCAGGATTCGGATTCGAAAATTTGGGATTCGAAATTGAATCCGGATTCGAGTTGGATTCGGAATCAGGTTGTCAGGATTCGAGAGGATTCGGATTCGACAAAGGATTCGAAAAATCGCTTCGAATCCAAGAAATTTTTTGGAACAAAAAAAAAAACACTGAATGAAAAAAA